>NJFT01000065.1:0-188630 GCA_002221725.1 Scedosporium boydii | reverse complement strand
ACTCTTTTACTCGCAATGAACCCTGACGGATCCAAACCTCCCCGCAAGCGACGGTTTGGGGACCTTGTTCAACGGTTTTCCGGGCTTGATCGTACCAGTTTTTCCCGAGACGAGCTTAGCGAGGCTTCTATCCACGTCCTTCCAGCAGACTCCTCGCCGTCCACCAATCCCCAGCCCATCGACAATGCAATCTTCCAGGCTATCCTGTCTTCGGCACGCGAATTTTATAAGGAAAACTCGCGCCTAGGCTTAGCGGGGGATCTCATGCAACAGCCGTTCTATAATGAGCCTTCGCCATCCGCAGAACTCAACACGCCCTGGGAGTGGGCCGCCTGCTTCGAAGACTCGCTTTACTACATCGCCAAAGTCACCGAATCTACGATACGCAGCCAAGCTGGCCACACGATTGGGACACACAATGCGGAACTACCAGCCTTACCATGCCGGGCGGACTTTGACAATAATCAGTTTGAGGCCTGCCTTGGGGATGGGCAAAGGGCCCAGATGCTGCCAGGTCGAAAGTTCGCACCCTACGACGGGCCGGGGTCGGTGTTGCTCTGGAAGGTTGAGCAGTTCCTCCGGTCTGGCATTTCCCGAGGCGTCATTGCCGTCGATTGCACAGTTCATGGTGTTCCCAAGGACCATGTCCTAAGAAGTGAGATCCTTTGCAGTGTCCTACTTCTCTTTGACCAATTTCGCCCGGGCCAATCCAAAGACCATCAATGGCCAGCTCCTGTAGGTTTCTTGGATTTCTGCCTCTCAAGAGACCCGGTTAAGAACCAAAACTGATCCATATTACTGATCGGGTCTATACACAGGTTACCATCATCACATTTACGAGGTCAATGGTTAGGATCTTCCAAGCCTGGCTCTCCGATGTGCCTGACAATTCGCTACCGTTGAATATGTGCCTCCGATTCCAAATCCCCATCAATGATTTCATTGGTTCTAGCCGCACGGCTGCAAAGAACTGGGAATATATTCTCAGATGGACAATGTTTCAAGGCGTAGTCGAATAAGGCCCTGCCAGCCTTGGTAGCAGTGGCGTGTGAGGAAGTCGGTTCCCTGCTTGTCCTCTGGTCATTTTGAGCGACTCCTCTTCGGGTCTACATGGATGCCGGGATCAGTGTTGGAAGGTTCCTTGGTATCACTTCCAGACGCTTTTAAAATCCTGCTTTCTCTATGGTTTGAGAGTGCGTTTTGTTGTGTTAGTGTACTCGGACAGGACCTTGACGCTGATGTCGCTACGAAGATGCGGATATTTCGCTGTAATGACACCCTGCGTGGCGGGACTCGAGATCATATATTTATTGAAATCCAGACTTATGCTCTCTGCTTCTTCAATCGAGATGTGTCATCCGGGGCTCTCTGCATGGATGTAGAACAGTATATATCTTAACAGAGCTGGAGGTGCATAAACAAGATTCACCACGTAGGCTCCAGTAAGTGGTCATCGCCGATGGACGATCGTGAGTTGTGGCGAGGTGGCCCTTTTGCTTTAATAACAGGAAGGCGGCGCTTCTTTTGTAAGCCTGGAGATCAACACAACTCGACTGTTCGCAGGCCAAACCGTCAAGGCTGAACTAAGAAATTGTGAGACCTAACCGGCCACAGTAGCCCACGCCTCCCTCGATCATCGTAGCCGACTTGCTTATAATCTTGGATATGGACTGGCCATTGAGTGTTTGGACGATGGAGCCGCCGTTTATCACTTGCTGAATCTTTTCCGTGGTCAGTTGGACGATTGAAAAGCGCAAACATCTATATGATTCGCAAGCAGTGCCAAAAAGGGCCAACTGGATGCGTTCGGGCCTTATTCTACGACCACCAGCATTTTAAACTCAATTTGGTCCCACAGGGCATATTCAGAAGTTGCTGGCGCCTGAACCAGGATCGCATTTCTTCGCGGCTCTCGAGCTTTCCCATCACAGTGAGGTGAGGGATTTGAGGATGAGGGACATGACCACGAGCTTGACGATTAGACACATTCAGATCAGAAGAGCGTTCCACGGAAAGAAAAGGAGGCATCTTGAAGAGGTTCACGCCAAGAGGCGATTTTATTTTTAAAAAAGAAGGGCATAACAATGGACTGATCGAACGTGGCGGAGAAGATGTGCGAGGGAGAGAATGTCTGGTATAGGTCACGTGATTCTATATATGAATGAATTCGGAAGATGCAATGTTTCACGCTCTTCATCGACATCGATGGATGCGCCTCGACAAAGATAATAAGACGGCTATAACGCAGAAGTGGTATTATCCTTTCGCTTTCCCTAGTCGCTGTTAATCTTTCTCTCCCTTGACTCGAGCGAGGAGTGAGAGTGACTGAGTCGAGGCTCGTAACAGCCGAAGCGAAATCGGACCCCGCAGATGCCGAACCAACTCCACTTCATTCATGCATTGAGCTAGGCACTAGATCTCGTTTCGGTCGGCATTTTTTGAACCTTCTGGTAGAAATAGACACCTTGACATATCGTTTTCATTCTCCCAGACAACTATCTTTCTTCCAAACACAATGAAGCTGCTGTATCCTACATCACTCGAGCTTGATGCCTCGCAACTTGAAGGCTTCTCCGTCGAGCTCCACCCTTACGATGTCCACCAGCCAATTCCCGAGGCGCACGTCGATGCCGATGTCCTCGTCACCTGGGCCAACGGCGCGGAAAACCTCAAGGACGCCGCCCAGCGCCTCAAGAACCTCCACTGGATCCAATCCCTCGCCGCCGGGCCCAACGACGTCCTGAACGCCGGGTTCGACACCTCCAAGATCGTCGTCACCACGGGTTCCGGCTTGCACGATTTCACCGTCGCAGAACACACGCTCGGCCTCCTCCTCGTAGCTGCTCGTCGCTTCTACGAGATGCGCGACTACCAGCTCCAGTCCAAGTGGCCCGGTCATCTCGGTGGACCCCAGCCGGACCGCCCGGTTGGCTCTTTCAGGACGCTGCGCGATGCCCGCGTTCTCATTTGGGGCTTCGGAAACATCGCAAAGATGCTCACCCCGCACTTGACGGCTCTCGGCGCCAAAGTCACTGGAGTCGCCCGTCACGCCGGCGTGCGCGATGGTATTGAGGTCTTCGCGGATGAGAGCCTACCCGAGCTCTTGCCTCAGACCGATGCGCTTGTTATGATTCTCCCGGGTTCGGAGTCGACACGCCACGCTCTCAATGCCGAGCGTCTGAAGCTCCTCCCGAAGCACGCCTGGATCGTCAATGTGGGGCGAGGAATTTCGGTGGACGAGGACGCCCTGGCGAATGCACTGGAGAAGGGCGAAATTGGCGGTGCCGCGCTCGACGTGTTCGATGTCGAGCCTCTCCCTGAGTCGAGCCGTCTTTGGAAGACGCCAAACTTGGTGGTCTCGCCGCATGCCGCGGGGGGAAGGCCTCAGGGATCGGAGGCGTTGATTGCGGATAACCTTCGGCGGTTCATCGCTAAGCAGCCACTTCGGAATGGAATCTAGATTTCAAGATTAGAGATAACAAGGCAACGAAAAATATTGGGAAGACAACTTCATCCCTACGAACCAACTGACATGTTCCAACTCGAGAGGAGGAAATTGGCCCATCCTCCACAGTGCCAGCCGTGATTTATTGAACAGTAAAGCACAAGGGACTACTCCGACTGCGATGTTGAAGAGCTTTTCCTTTGGGATTTCCCAGTACACCCTTTGTATGAAATACCGTAGAGGCAGTTTCGGGTCTAGCACGACCTATGAGGATAACAAGGACATACCAAATTCCAAGCACGATGGTGGGCCCGACGGGTGTCATCTTACAATTAGTGAACGATGCATTTGGGAGGAGCTCGTTGACGAAGCGTTCGAGCTGCGCTCCAACTCCCTCTTTGGGTCCGTTGGCGTATCGTACGTTATCTGTTCATGTTGTAGGCTTTCCTTGGAAACCAGGATAACGCATGAGCCTTGCTACAGTCCCGCCTAAGACGCGAATATGGATCATCAACATGTAGGTCCAGTGGCCCTCTCATGGCGCTATTGGGATGCCCTCTTAGAGACACTGGTCTAATACGACTGGGATAAGACAAGGCGTGGCACGGTGCTCCAGTTCCACCAACTGCCAACTGGAGCATCGCAATTCGGCGCAAAATCATCCTGGTACCTTAATCAGTAATGTTGTCTATAAAGATCTTCCCTCCCCCTTTTCCTCTTGCAAGCAACACATTGGCTCTTATCGTGCCAACCCAAAATTCACCAGTCTATTCTTTTTTCAACAATTCATTACCACTCAAACCAATCTTATCATCGACTATCAGCGAAGGATGACCGAGGCAAACGATCCGTCTCGGAAAGTTAAGGAGCTCAGGCCCTGTACGGAGAAGCAGAAGCTATCCGAGCCGGAGCAGAATTCTTCTTGGAAGACACAACACCAGAAGCACCGAGAAACCGAGGTTCCGAAGCCAACACCCGCAGCTGGACGCTGGTTAAAGAATTTTCCTGACCCAGAGGGCAATGCTACTCCAAAGGTGCAAGGGGATAAACACCAGGGACCCAACACGGCAAAAGGAACTGGATATTGGCTGAAGAACTTTGAATGATATCGGAAAGAAAAGAGCCTCTTCTCAGAGCAGCTGGCCATGTTTATCATTGTGCCTTGACTGTCGGTCTACCTCACATGAGATGTCTGTCTGCACGCCTTTCCAGAGTTAACACAGGTCAGTCACTTTGTCCTGGAGGCCCGGGAGACTTGGCTTGCAGAGATATTGTTCCATATGCTAATAAATAATCGATAGCAATCAATATTGTTTTACGACACACACCCCAAATTCGAAGAACCGCATCTCCAAGGACGCCATTCTCTCCTTTCTCGCTCTTCCGACCTTCGGAATCTCTCACACATCAACTCCTCGGTTGCGGTTTACATGGTTGTTTTGTCAGGTCACTGGAGCATCTTCACGATCGGTTGGCTGGCATTGAGTTAAAATGTCCGGCCAGTCGGGACTGGGTTGAAGGGAACATTTGGAAAGGCTGAGGTCATGGAGAGATGATACAGGGAGATGCTATGGCAGCCGACTATTTAGTTGTGAACTCTGCCATTGGGTGAACACTGAACAGTGCGATCCGTAAAGCAAAGTGAAAAGGGAGACGTTTTGTCCTTCGCTCAATTTCAACTCTGGGTGTTGGGCGTTATACCAACGCCAGTAAAATTTACCGCGTTTACCCATCAACTGTTGGAATAAAGACACAACAGATTTAGCTCCAATTTCGGACATCCACTACAGAGTGGCATTGAAACGGAGCAGTGCGGCCTACTCGCTCATCACAAGAATGAAAAAGGAAATGGTGTGGTCAATGGTTTGAGCAATTCCTGCAAGAAGCTGCTGCAAAGCCCCCGTACAGGAATGGACGGATGTCGGATCTATTGATCAATGGAAATAACACAGAAACAAGTAAAAAGGAGACCTCTAAAATAGGGGGAGGTTATGAAACATGTCAGTGCCCAATAGAGCACTCTGTGACACAAGACAAGCTGGAATAAGCAGCTTGAGGTCACCAAGGAAGAATGGTTAGTGAGAACTGAGTAAAAGTAGTCAATTGAACTAAAGAAAGAACTGATAATGATGATGAACTTGAAGAACTAGTTCTTCTTCTTGCTCCCTAAGATGAGAGGAAAGAAAAGGAGGGAAATAACTATGCCCTGGTCCATGGCGAAGCAATAAAGTTGTTCCGCCCTGTCTCTATGGTCTAAGAGAGGACTGCACTCTTTCAACCGCTGTCACCCTTTTCCCCATCATAGCATGTCGCTCATTTTTGGCGTGGCGGGCTAAATCCAGCATGAACCACTCCGCATCGAGTCCTTTTGCATTCTCACGCTCGATCTTCATAGGTCTTTCTCCGGGGGCTTGCTACTCTTATTAGAACATCTGACGGATGGATGTATTGGGGGTTCGTGGTTAGACTCACCATGGTGCTTTCGATGCAACATACTGATCGACACAGAACACTCGAGAAAGTATCTGGTAGATAGACTGTCTGTAAACCTGTAAACCCCCATGAGCTCAGCTGCGCATTCTACAGCAGATCTGCGTGTGATCTGGGCGAGCGGAGGACAGTAAAATTCCTTTAATATAAATTCAAACGTGATAGTGGAAAATGCGCCATGAAACTAGAGCTCGAAATGTTATGGGTGGATGCTAATAGGGAATACTATTCTGATAATACATGGTGAAAATTGCTTATATGAAATGTGTAAGCCTGAGGGTGTTTGTTATCCCGCCGCCCAGGGCAATCATTTCGCTTTCCATTCTTGCGACACGGGTCTGGCCCGTCTGGGGACTGACTCAAACTGCAATGTACCAATTCGCTCCTTCACGAGAGGAAACATGTACCTGGACGCAGGGCGGTTTCCCTACCGGGATCCCATGAAGATGAAGAAAGGATCCCTGTCTTCTCCATCATGGCGCAAGCCGAGTGGTTTGTGCGGCCATACGTCGGGGCACTACGAGAGCGTGCGTCCCAATGTGAGAGCCGAAGGTGGCTGTGATGATGCCCAGGCCAAGGTGTCTATGGCTCAGGTACCCGCGGAAGTCTTGGGGGAGGGCCACCTCTAAGAGGGCATCGACATAGTCCTTATCCTCGAAGTCGAGGTAATCAACAATTGGCAGCTGCCGAATGCGCGGCTGCGTACGTTGCGTGTCCTTAATGCTAAGTTTTGCAAACTGCTCGGCGAGCCCCGCAGGATCCTCGGCAGTATCCGTTTCCGTCGAGAGGAGGATCCATCTCCGCCACGGAACTGACTTTGTATGCCTCGGCAGAGCTTGTTGTCCTTCGCGCTGACTTCATCCCTCTGGGCTAGGTCGGGGACAGGACCAGGACCAGGGACATTGATGGGAATCTCCCCGAGGTGATCACCCTGATTGGCACCCCAGTCACAAGTCCCCTCCTAATGTGATTCGTCAGGTCCCACTCATAGCCTCCATCCGCACAGAGTCTGCACCAGTGGCAACGGCAGACCTGGACCTTGCAGCTGAATAGCACGTTAGCAATGCAAATTAAAAGTGGCCAGTGAATGGATTGCACCTACGCCATGTGATTCCACCCTCTTGCGTGCTCGTGTCTGCCTCCACGGCCCGGGCATTGCACGAAATGCCCCCATGCGATGAAGACACAGATGAGCGCCGCGCTCTCTCCATCCTCACCCAATGGAGGGGAGCGGGGACTGTCTCTAAAGTGGTTGTGTGAACCACACAACTCACAGAAGGAACTACTGCACGCGGGGTCAGTACACGTGCCATCTCCCAGGGGAAAAAAAACTGACATTCATTGCTGCCTTGGCTTGCATTGCTCTGTCGCCATCCCAGCGAATTGGCTCGAATCGAGTCGGATACGACAGGGAAATCCAGGGAGGTTGGCGTATTCTTAATACTGATCTGGGCAGTCTGGAGTAACTAGATTGAATGGGTGAAACAGCAGAATCCTTACAATGGGATGGGAAGGTCATTCTCTATGAAGTTCTAATTGTTCAGCCGCTGAAAACAAAGATCGCGGGGGTAGAGCGACGAACCAGTAATATGGCAGCCGAATATTTAGTTATGAACTCTGCCATTGGGTGAACGCGCGATCGGGAAAGCAAAGTGAAAAGGGCGACGTGTGTTCGTTCTTCGCTCGATTCCAACTCTAGGATGTCGTGACCGGAGGTGTCAAAGGGTTTCCAATTTGTTCGCTTTGTCACTCGCGTCGAATAATCTCCCACAGTAAAAACTTAGGATTTGTCCGATTTTGATACTCGAGTTCTCTGGAATGCGGAGACCGATCTCGGATTTGACCTTGCGGGCATAGAGCGAACAGGCACTCCGGGCTAACCCATCCCCTCCATAGCCTTTCAAGGGCTGCTGCTGGCGCGCAGCCCTGAGTATTCCAGTATTCCAGTATTTTAGTTCTTCCAGCTCTTCTAGGTCTTCCAGTAATTCCAGTTCTTCTAATCCTTCCAATTATTCCAGTTCTTTCCTTCCAGTATTCCAGTATTCCAGTCATTCCAGTTATTCTTTTGAGTTCTTCCAGTCCTTCCAGTTCTTCCAGTATTCCAGTATTCCAGTCTTCCAATTCCAGTTCTTCCAGTCCTTCTAGTCATTCCAATTCTTCTAGTTTTTCTGAGTCTTCCAGTATTCCAGTATTCCAGTATTCCAGTATTCCAGTATTCCAGTTATTCTTTTCAGTTCTTCCAGTTCTTCCAGTCCTTCCAATTTCTATTCCAATTTCTATTCTGTTCTTGAAAAGGTAGAAATTCTTTTTTTTCCAACCCCTATTTCCAATTCCATATTCCTACATTCTAGTTCTTACAGGAACCAACTACGTCAGCAAACAAAACCGCAAACCTACATAGTCTAGAAATTGTGGTTACCTACTGGATATAACCGCTTTCTATACAGCCCTGCAAGAAAATGAAGTACAGGGGAAGTCAGCGGTAAGTACTTGCTAAGAAATCTGCCATATAAAAGTTACTACTGTGCGAAGAGCAACACAGTAAAATATATGCTACTTACGGCCTACATACAGGTGTATGGCAGCTGTAAGGGGAAACAAGTCAGTTCTAGTAGCGGTACAAACGACCAAGTATTTAAAAGTCACCTTGCAGGCAAACCAAGGCAGGAAATACGGGGGGGTACAAAACAAGTTTTCCGGAAAATGCTCGAATATGTATAAGAAGATGTCAAAGATGATCGGCCTCTCCGTGCCTTTCGTCAGCTCAGGTCCCACGCCAACTTCACCTCTGGTCACGTGGACACGTGCCGATTTCGTGTTGTTCAATTATTACCTAAAACAGCACCAGTCAGGCATTTCTATTGGCTGAATCCAAGCCCTCCCCACTCTGCACTAAACCCTTGACTTCACTTGACAGTCCAGGAAGCCCCACACTCTTCCCATCCCACTTTATTTCCCCCTTCAGCAACTGAAGCATCGAACTTCGTCATTTCTTCATCATCTGCAATCCACCATCCATACACAACTTTCACGACAGGCTGACAGCCCATTCTGCATTCGCTCGTGAATCTTTCCTTTGAGAGATTGGAAACCGCGTATTTCCCAACGATAACAACAGAAGACGGTGAGACAAACTTGGCATCAGTTACTCAGGTTGACGTGGATTTTCTAGGGTCGCGGGGCAGGACGTGGATGCGGCTGCCATCTTTTGCTTTCCTTAGAGAGGAAGCTGATTCCTGTGTCTGGTGCTAGGGGAATCGATCCTCTTCCGGGTAGGTATTGTGGGTAAGTCCGGTTCTCGACTTCGTGGTGTTGTGTGCCCTTTTTTTCTTCTTTTTTTTTTTTTTCCCTTTCCTCTTCTTCCCCGACGACCTCCATAATCTCGGTATGTATCCCACAGGTTCCCTCATCGCTTTGCCAGCTGCTAACATACATATAGAGTACTAGGTTCCTTCGACCATGTCGCAACCAGAGACTCCCGCGCCAGCATCTGGCACCCGCCCCAAGTTGGGCAAGACGCTCACACCATGTGCACTGGTCGCCGGAGATGCGTTTGGCCCTGTTATCGCTGCTACTCCAACCCTTGGCCTCAATACAAAGCTAGGTGCTATTCTGCGTAGAGCCTACAATGGTAACGCGACCAACCCGTGGATGGGGTTTATTCTCTCGTTCCCCCTCGGTGAGAAGCAGAAGGCCAATGAGGACGCAGGGTTTGGCGTGAGATCTAAGAGTAAGTCAGATCAGTATTTTTATGTAATTTACTATTTTCCAGGCATACAACATGCTAACAGCTCCTGGGTAGTTCACCTCAACTTCGTGAGCGAGAGAGCGGATTGCCATGATATCGACGTTAGGTTTCCCCGAGGCGCCTACACCATGGAGTTCAAAGACGCGCCCGCCGAGATCCAGGCCCGCCTGTCACAAGTCGAAGCCGCGAAGAAGGGCGTCTCAGTCCTTATCGTCCGTCTGGCGGCGGACTCCCGTGTCCAGGTGAGTGGGTTCGGTATGCCGTTCGCTAACTCTGAGGACCAGGAGCTCGCCCGACAAGTCAACGAATACCACCCAATCGTCGGCAACACGACGCTGCTCAGCATTCTTCAGCAGCGAGAGTTCGTTTTCGTGGCTCCCCGGGCCCGCGAGAGTCTAGAGAAGGACTTCTCCGAGTCTTTGATGCCCCCCCCTTTCGCCTATCCCTACGGCGAAAACCACCAGTGGGACCCGGCGCGTCTTTGGCAAGCCCACCTCGACACCCGGGCTAAACAACACTTTCAGCCTGCGTACTCCTACGATGACGACAACTCCCATGTTGCTGTCGTGGCCCACTTCAACGCGCAGGACATCCTCTGGGTTGATAAGGCGGCCGACGCAATCCGGGAGGAGAATCTCTACGGGTACTTCGTCCCCAAGGACCCCGAGCTCGCCGACCCCACTGATCCCAAATGCCACTTCTATGTCATTATACCGATGACTAAGGAGTTCAGGCTGCGGTACAAGGAGGCTTGGGCGCGACTGACGAAGCGTCTTGGCCCTTGCAAGCTTGGGCTGGGAGGAGGCCTTACATGGTACGTCCCCTTTGATATCCCACCTACTTATATGATGCTAATATCTTGTCCGTAGGAGGTGCAATATCATAGAGCACCCCCGACATATCCCGGTTATCCGGGACAACCATCCGCCCGAGCAGTACGATCTCGTCTTGTCGGCCACCCCCAAGGCTCCGAAGACCGAGGCGGACGAGGCGGCGACATTTGTCCCTCGGATCTTTGAAAGCCGAGCTGAGGCGAACAAAGAAGGCCAGGAGCAGTAGAACTGCGTCTCCCTTATCTTTGACGCTGGGCTCGAGGACACGAAGCGCAAGGTCGAGGCTATCCGCGTGTTCCTACCGCATGCCAAGCCAACCCACAGCGAGTTCTCTGACGCCATCGACCTCACCATCGAAGAGCGCCAGAGGCTCCACAGGGATCTCATGCGTTGTCAAGGCTTCTACGGGTTCATGACTGGCCAAGATAGCGATGGCAGCAGCACCGAGGATACCGCCGAGGATGTTTCGGGACTCGACACCGAGAGCATCATGGATGCCGCCGAGCAGTTTGCTGAACTTGGCATTAAGGACAAGCAGCATGTGCAGCCGCGCACTCGGCAGCTGCCAATTGTCGATTATCTCGACATCGAGGACAAGGACTACGTCGATGCCCTCTTGGAGGAGGCCCTCGCCGACGACCGCGCCCGCTTCCGCGGGTACCTGAGCCGTAGGCACCTTGGCCTAGGCATCATCACGGCTGTAAGTTGAAGCCATATCTCCTAATTTAGCAATCTATATCTAATAATCTTCTCTTACAGGGCCCCGGCTTTGGTAAGACGACTGCACTCGCAGTTGCGGCGCTTGCAATGTTTTCCCGCCTTGGGAAGATGCTGGTATCAGGCCCGTCGGATGTCGCCATCACCAATGCCGCTTCTCGGATCTACGACGTGTCGGCTACCGTCGCCAGGCGATATAACGAAGGTAGACCATCGGAGGAGTGGGCCTGCCGCCGCCTTGTCGTCCGAGTCTACGCCCACAAGGTGGAGGAGGCCGCCTTCATGCATCTCCTCGAGCACCCGCATGATATCGGGAATGCCGGTGGACGGCACCAGAGCTTCCAGCTCGCCTACTCGCGGGCGTATTGGTTCATGGTCCTCTTTGGCGCGACCCACATTGGGCGGCTCGAAGACGACGATGCCAAGGCGCTCCATGAGATGCGGCGGGCTATGCTCTCGCGCCCGGACCTCGCGCCAATCTTCCAGAGGGTCAGCGGTGAACTCTCGTGGGAGGAGTACCTCGCAGCCCGAACGGGCGGCCACAAGGACCAGCTCTCGTCCTTGTTCGACCACATCCTCGACGTGGCCGATTTCGTCTGCCCCACTCCGGCCTGCAGTGAGAACAACCGCAGCATCCGTGATTGGAAGACGGGAAAGGCCAGGGGGCTTATCGTCGATGAGGCCGCGAACATGAACCGGGCCGACCTTGCCTGTGTTTGGGGGAATTGCCTTCTCCCGTGCTTCCTCGTCGGCGACCCCAAGCAGCTCCGCCCTACGGTCATGAGCGCGCGAGAGACGGATACCGAGGGGTTCCTTTTCAACCGCCTCGCGGAAGACGGCCGCATCTCGCCTCTGGAGATGCTCCAGGCCTCTGGTATCCCCGTATACCAGTTACACGTACAGCTGCGGATGCCGAAGGCCCTCTTTGACACCGTGGGGCGGGAATTCTACCGCGACGTCCCGTTTACCTATGCCCCGTGGTGTGATGTCACCCTTCCCGCTTTCGCACCCGGCCAGGTGCTTGAGGCCTTCGCCCGGGAGCGCTACCCCGAGCTGCGGCCCCCGCCCGAGGGGACCTTTAGTCCCGTGTTCATTCACTGCGAGGGCTCTCGTGTCTTCCGGAACGAGATGACCTCGTCCAAGCGATGCCCGGGCCAGGTCAATGTCGCCCTGGACTTCATCGCCGACCTTGTGGGTGCAGGGATCCAGCCGGCCAAGGTTACGCTTCTCGCCCCCTATGCGGCAAATGTGCTGCATGCCGAGTTCCGGCGCAGGGAGAAGTACCGAAAGCTCCTCGCCGACATGCCGCCCGCATGCACGATCGACGGCTACCAGGGCCAAGAGAACGACATCGTCGTTGTGGTGTTCGGAACCAACCACTTCCATGGTGTCGGATGCACGGCTCAGGCCCAGCGGCTCAACGTCCTGCTCACGCGAGCGAGGTGTGGGCTTGTACTGGTTGGTGACCTGAAGGCAGTCGAGAAGAAGAAGGGCAAGAGCAACAAGCAGGCGGACACCCAGGTCGACATTGGCCCGAATGGCGAGACTGTCTTCATGAACGTGAAGGCGATCCGCAACATCTACCGGGAGCTCGAGGAGGCTGGGCGGGTTGCTACCGTTGGCGTGGGCGCGAAGGCTCGAGAAGGGGAGGCGGACGAGGCGAATCCTGTCGAGGAGGGGAAGAAGAGGAAGGCGGACGATGCTGATCCCGTCGAGGAGAAGGTGGCTGAGGCGGAGCCCTCCACCAAGAAGAAGAAGAAGAACAAGAAGAAGAAGAAGGCCGAGGCAAAGGCTGCCGCCAAGGAGGAGGGGGAGGAGGAGGAGGAGAAGGCCGAGGCAAAGACTGCCACCAAGGAGGAGGAGGAGGAGAAGAGGGACGAGGGGAAGGAGGTGGTCGATGCAGAGATGGCAGACGCCGAGAAGTAAGGGTTTATCGTTTGGGGGAATAAAGTTTGTCTTTTTTTTTTCTTTTGTAATTCAAGTTATGTCCATGTTCCCAATGCGAAGCCACAATCAGTCTCAAGGACCTCGAGTCTATGTTTTATTTATGTTTTCTGTCAAGGACACCCCTGCCGGCGGAGTACCATTTAAAAATGAAAGCTGGCAATTGCTCTGCACATCACATACACTTTGAACTTCTGCCCTCAGCCCATTTCCAGCCTGCTGTGACGCGCATTGGAAAAATCGATCTCCCAAGCCCCATGATGGTGACAGTCAAGGTAAGCGACCACAACGCGCGTCCAAAATGGCGATACGACTGGATCTGAGACCAGATGCATAGAAGAACTAAGCTGTAGTACAGAGCATCTTTTGGTAAGTCATTCAGGCGATCTATGATGAGCTCTCATATTATTGTATCACCCAGGTAGATTACCGGTTGTTAGACGTGCATTGCGATACTCGAATTGAGCATAAATTTCTTGCAGCATCCCCGGGCGGCACCAATCTCGTTGCACTTGCCTACACGATATTTTACGAAATATTTATTCAATTTGTTCCATCTTTATCGCACTCAATCCTCTGCGATCCAAGATCTTCACTTGTAAATACTGCCACTCAGTTTCCTATGCACAAAACTACACCCCATGCCCAGGGAGTCAAAAAACGGCGTAATAGGAGGGGCCATGGATTCAGTGCTTCTTTACTCGGGGGTTTTCAGATCAATGGGAGGTATCGGACACGCAGTACACTGTTCTCAAGGGCATTATTGACAGCTACAAACAGGGCTGCAGCCATCAATGATAGATGGATCGGTAGGCCTAATGATGGCAGTGAGGAGGACAACTGACGACCGCCAAGAGGAGCTCCTCTGTATTACTTTATGTAGTTTTGTAAAAGCTCATCTATTGCCCTCATTGCTATCCAGATCACCGACTACAGTCGTGGCAGGGTATGTATTGATAATACTCTACGCAGGACGGCTACGTTCCTGTCTTACTCTGTGTTCTGATCGGGAGGGCCACCGACCGCCGTCACCCCACAAGAAGCCATTCCCGAGAGAGTGACACGCCCAGGGAACGTAGTCTGGCTATAGCTACGACAATTACGACCTATTTAGAATGGTTTCATCTACTCAGTGGCTCCCTAGACAATAATTGAACTACATTCGAGGCGTGCTGTCGGTTGTAGCATACCTGCAGGCGTATCACCGCAGTCGCTCTTTCCCAGCCGAGCAGGCAGGTAGGGCTTTCATGACACAACTTTTGGCCTTTTGGCCCACAACCCTCGTAAGCAAGCATTCGGATTTCTTCTCCTCTTTCCCATGTCTTCCCTTTCTTCCCATGTCTTCCCTTTCTTCCCTTTCTTCCCTTTCTTCCCTTTCTTCCCTTTCTTCCCTTTCTTCCCTTTCTTCCCTTTCTTCCCTTTCTTCTTTTCTTCCCTCTTTATGAGCCAGAGGCTGCTTTCGTTCGACATCCGAGCTCGTTAGATCCCACATAGCTGTTGATATTCGACCTCGATTTACGATCACCAAAAGAAAACATCGCCGCGCGTGGAGGTTTGTTCGATTTGACTAACTCGGTAGGGACGTGGATGCGGTCTACTTTCATTGGGAGAATCGTTCGCTACCGAAGCGTAACGCTTTGTTTTTCTTCCACCGCCCTCCCCAGGTCATTATCAACACCATGTCTTCCAACGGTATGTCATTTCCGTAACATCTAGAGCAAGTGATGACCTGGACTCTAATAATACCTTGAGTAGACGCCAAGAGGCCTCGCCGCCAGGCAGCGATCCAAGCACAGGCCGAAGCAACCCGACAGCGGTTTAACCCATGGGGCAAGACGCAGAGAACCTCGACCACCCCAAAGACCCCTCTCCCTCCCCCACCATTGAACAACGCTGACACTATGTCCAGTTCCTCCCATATTACCGAGGCCGTCATTCCCAAGACACAGGGAAAGGCCGTACTCGACAACCGGCTCCCACTCGCCCCGATCACACCCAACATAGCCCCCAAGCCAAAGCCGGCCCACATCCGTACGAAGGTCGATACCGAGGACGATACAAATGCCTCGAGGCCCCGACGGGCTACAGCAATCCGAGCAAAGGCTGAGTCGACCCGCCAGCGGCTCAACACATGGGGCAAGACCCAGCAGGCTCTAACTACTACCCCAAAGACCCCTCTCCCGGCCCCACTCTTAGATGAAGCTGATGTAGATGTGTCTAGTTCACCATCCAAAGGTCACAAGACCGCTCCCCCGAATGCTTCCGAGACGCAAGGACATTTCGCACCCGACAATTCCTCCCCAATCCTCCCCTCGATCACAGTCAACACGGCCTCGAAGCCGGAGCGGCCCGCCCACGTTCATGCAGCGGATGATACGAACATCTCGAAACCTCGCCGATCAGCAGCGGTCGTGGCCTCGGCCAAGTTGACCAAGCAGTACGAGAACAAGGATGATGAGCACGACGCTCCGCGCCCACCCATCTCTCAGAGGGCCCAAAGGACAGGCAGTATGTATTCATCAATCGCCTCCGGTCTCACTGCGCTGTCAATACACTCACCCTGTGTTTTATTGTTTTCCTTTACCTGCATCCTACGCAAGCGGCTTGTTGGATGCTATCACCTGTTCCTATTAAATACCCAGACCACTATCCTTGGCTGCAAAGGCCCTCATCCCCTCCATACGATCATATACTTAGAATCAGACAGCCCCGTAAACCAACGCCAAACTCATCACCTGCAATTGTCTTCTGTTTCCCGTGCTTCAGCCAAATCATTTATCCGTCTCGATGTCGTTGTTTTTTCACAACCTACGTGTCTTGTCGTGCGTGATTCCGTCGTCCTTGTGCCTCCGCTACCCCCAGCTCAGCCCACCGCATACCGTGCCCTCGGGTTCCCGGCCATGTGCCACGGCATGAGCTAACCCTTCCAACTCAGAAGCCTCAGATGGCAGCTCGCCCAACGACTCCGTAGAGCCTCCGGCTAAGAAGCGCCGTCTCCAGCCCTCGGGGCCTTGCCACGCACCCCGTGCGCCCACGCTGAGAGACTCGTTCCTGGACGGATACGAGCTGATCCCAAGGCCCTCGACGGACCTGCTGTGCGGCCTCTACGCCATCGTGCTCAGCATGCATGCCCAGCATTTCGATCTTCCATCAATCCCCACTGTCGAGGAGCTCCACGGGCTGTTCCAGTCTGACGAGATGATAGCGAGAATGCTTTCATTTGAGATGGAGAATACCAACGAGTACGCCGCCGATCAACTGGCGCTCATTCTCGGAGTTTGGGGTGGGGCGAGGCCTATGATCTCGATCTCCGCCTAGGCATCTCAGCCGACGGCGCCAACGACTATGTCGTGCCCGCGTCCCCTCGGAACGGGACACAAAGGCTTGTCTGGATTCATAATGACAATGCCGAACGCCTTAAGCTTGCGCGTATAAGCCACTACTCTGGCATCCGGCCGTCCCGTCGCATGGAAGATGTCGAGGTTGGGGCGCGCTGCCCCTGAGCTCCTGTCTGATGAGGATGACACTGCTCTCCCGGCCCGCTTCTCTCGTTCCGCCTGGTCTGAGATACCAGACAGCGAGGACTCTGATGTCAGCTTTGAGTCCGCGCTCGGCCTACGGCTCCGTCAGCCCCGCTCCGAGATCCCGGACAGCGAAGACGGCTGGTCCGATGTGAGCTTCGAGGCTGCAATCGCCATCGACTCCATCGAGAATGGCGATTCCGACGCCGGCGAGGACCGCGCCTCAGAAGGTAGTAGCTACGATCTATCCGGTGATTCGAGCTGCGATGAGCCCGACGTCGACGAAGACTGCCAGCCGGACGGCGGTGACAAGTCCAGCGCCGCGGAAGAGCGCTCCCGTCGCGGTAACCAATTGAGGGAGCCGGATGTTGGCAAGGGGGCTGCCGAACAGGCCCGGGAGAAGCTCGAGGAGGCCAGACTTCAGGGTTGGCTGGGTATCTCCGCAGAGGAGATTGGTGTTCTGATGGTCGAGGGGGGTCAATTCCGTCCAAGAGTCCCAGCAACTTACAAGCCTAATGAGAGGTTGGTTGCTATCATAGCGAAGGGAGTAGCGGAAATCCGCGCGGACGCCGAGAATACCATGTCGCCAGCATCCCGGCTTGCATTGCAGAGTGGGACTGATGAGGAGTGGGCGCACGCGATCGACTGCCACACCTTGGAAGAGATGAAAAGGTTGATCCTCCACAGCACTCCACCAAGAGCCAAAGACTTCAAGAAGCTCCCAAGTGCATACGAGACAACGGAGTTCGACGTATACACATGTATTCTCTTGGCCACCGAGCAGGCCACATGGAAGCATCACCACCACCTCTACGTCGGCTCAGGTACATCGACTCGTCCTAAGAGACGGGTGGGCGGCATCATGGCGAGGGCACTAGACCGAGGACTACTAACACTCTCTCGTAGTTACTTCCACACCCTTCTCCAGGATGGGACGCCTCGGGAACAAGTCTGGAGTGCCATTTGGCAAATCGAGGGCAGCCAGGAGGAGAAGGATACGGAGGTCCGCACTTATAATCGCCTCCTCACCTTTCTTGCTGAAGCACTGTTCCACGATTTACTATGTTCCTGGAAAAACCCCCCAGGCCGACAGTCTGCATGGGCTGCCCCTGTGGAATGGTTTGGGGCAAATACCTCATTAGGTCCACTAACTGAGAGTACCGCCTGCATGGGTGCGTTCTCTGCAGATCTAGGAAGGTTAAGGGAGAAGAAGAAA
The DNA here is from genome assembly GCA_002221725.1 of Scedosporium boydii. Lineage (NCBI taxonomy): Eukaryota > Fungi > Ascomycota > Sordariomycetes > Microascales > Microascaceae > Scedosporium > Scedosporium boydii. Next base: position 170,716 of record NJFT01000065.1, on the reverse strand, counting down.
AAGTCCGACAGATATCATAGGCTGACATCAGCGGGGAGGGAGGAACGCAAAAAGAAGGGGAGACAACCTGGAGCTCTGGCCGGACCAAGGATGCCGAGGTGGACACAAGAGGAGAATGAGTTGCTTCTTCGACTTCGGGCAGATCGGAACCACAGCTGGAAGGAGGTCTATGAGCTTTTCTCGGAGCAGTTTCCGGGAAGGGGTGCTAGTGTTGACTCTTTAAAAGTGTCTTACTCTCGCCTTATGCGTGACCTCAACAGCCAGAGACCGAAGGGACAAGCTACCAGGTGCGAATGGACAGCAGAGGAAGATGCTCTACTTCTACGTCTACGTCTTTCAGCGGATGGTCCAGCTATGGATTGGGGAAAGATCCATCAATTATTTTCGACGCAGTTTGAAGGACGGACTCTCGCCAGTCTGCGGGGCCATTATAACCACCTCTTGATTCATGATAAGAGTCTGCTGGAGGAACACAAATCCTCTGGCCGTATGCCGCCCCGTCCGGCCCCTCTCCACTGGCTTCCAGAGCAAGATGACCTGCTTATTGAACTTCGGGCGGGCGGGTCCCGGTCGTGGAAAGAGGTGGAACGGCTATTTGCCGAAACATTTCCAGGGAGGACGCGGAAAGCCATGGAATATCGTTACAGCGTCTTAGGCCAAGAGCCGGGGAGGAAGCCCAACTTTACACCTGAAGAGGATGCACTAATCTGGGAACTAATGGGGGATTCATCTCTTCCGCGTAAAGAGGTTGCTCGAATCTTCTCTCAGACACTTCCACCCCGGTCTACTGAGCAGGTAAAGAATCGTTGGGAGATATTAAAGAGGAAGAAGAAGAAGAAGAAATAAGGATCTGTAATATATTCGTTATAATATATAGATTACGCGGACATAACAGAACACAGAGCTGTCTGTTCATCATTTGATTCTGTAGGGACTACCTGGGTGTTCGGACAAGACGGGCACTCTAACGCAAGGGAACATGCTTGTCAAAACCGTCGCGTTTCTGGATCGCATGCTTACCATTAACGACGAATATTCCGACGCCTTTGCGCCGGAAGATCACTCAAACCCTGCAGTCCAAGCCCTTCGGCGAGCCTTGGTGCTGTGCAACGATGCTTCATTCGACCCGGCTTCTCTACACCTTCCCGTGAACCAGCGCGGCATACAAGGAAATCCTACCGACGGGGCTCTCTTGCGTTTTGAAGCGTCACACTTCTCACGACAGGATCTTACATTCTTACAGCCGCGGGTCCTCGAGATCCCGTTCAATTCCAAGAACAAGTGGATGCTTACCCTGTTTGAAATTCCCGATGTTGAACCGGGCGCAACGGGGAGTTCGACGGGGAAGCCCTCATACCGTGTAATTATAAAGGGCGCTCCTGACGTTCTCCTCCCCGGATGTACGCACTGCTGGGCAACCGATTGCAGGTCAATTCTGTCCTTGACGTCCGAAGCCCACGCTATGGTCAAGGAAACTCAAGACAAGCTGTCACGCAATGCAGAGAGGGTCCTGCTTTTCTGCGAGAAAATAATCAAACCAAGGAGCGTTCGTGGCACGAATGATTTCCGCGATGAGATCGAAGGCGCGGCTATCTCCGGCCTTACGATTGTCGGGATGCTAGGCATCATTGATCCGCCGCGGGCAGAATCAGCGGCTACGGTTCGTCAGTGTCGTGAAGCTGGCGTGCGATTTTTTATGGTTACCGGCGATTATGCTCTAACAGCGGCGGCGATTGCTCGCGACATCGGCATCTTTGAGCTGGAGGCAGAGCCGGACAAAATTGGAGATGTTAGGTTGAGATCTGGGGGCGAGCCCATCCCGGAGGCTCTGAAGCAGGAGAGTAAAGGCACGGATCATGACAATAGGGGCCTTCTCCTGGAAGGACCTTCGATGGTAGACTTGACAGAAAGCGAATGGGACACCATCTGTGGCTACAAGGAGATCGTCTTTGCCCGCACTACCCCTGAGCAGAAGCTCCGTATCGTCACAGAGCTTCGCGATCGCCACAATGTCGTCGCTGTGACGGGGGATGGTGTCAACGACGCCCCGGCTCTCCGAGCTGCCGACGTCGGCGTGGCGGTTGTAACGGGAAGCGATGTGGCTATCGATGCTGCCGACCTTGTGCTCTTGGATAAGTTTGACTCGATCGTCGATGCCATCCGCTTGGGTCGTCTCGTCTTCCAAAACCTACAGAAGGTTATTGCGTATCTTCTGCCTCAGGTAGCTGGTCCGAGATTTGGCCCGTTCTCCTCAACGTCTTCTTCGGTGTGCCCTTGCCACTTAGCGCGTTTCTGATGATCACCATCTGCGTCTTCACAGATCTGTTCCTGAGCCTGTCGTTGATCATGGAGAAGGAAGAGTTTAATCTCCTTAAACAACCGCCTCGAGACCATCGGCGCGACCACCTGATTACTCTCAAGATCTACGCGCAGGCGTACCTTTGTGTTGGGTTTATGGAAACCATCACGGCTCACTCCATGTTCTTCCTCTACATTTGGAGGCACGCCGGCATGCCTGTCTCGGAACTTTTCTTCCTTTTTGAGCGCTACCGTGAGGGATTTCATGGCTATACCCAAGCCGAGTTGGACCACTTCAACGCCACCGGCCAGTGCGTCTATTTTGTCACCCTTGTCTTTTTGCAGCTGGGCAATGTCCTCGCCATGAGGAACCGTCGGGTTAGCATCGTCCAGGCAGACCCGTTCAGAAAGAATCGGCGCAACCCGTGGCTCATACTGAGTATGGCAACTAGCATAGGCATTGCCGTATTCGTCACAGAGGCTCCCGGAATACAGAGGCTTTTCGGGACTGCGTCGGTTCCACTTGAATTCTGGTTTATTCCTATTCCATTGGGCCTAGGAATCCTCTGCATGGACGAGTTGAGGAAGTTAATCGTTAGGCTATTTCCAAGGTCATTTGTTGCAAGAGTTGCATGGTAAAGAAGTGGCGTTGTTCACACCGTTGGGAGTGATATTCGGAGAGATGGCGGGCGAGAGAGAGACACAGACACGCACAGAGAGAGAGGGAAAGGCATAGGTAGCCGTAGGCTGAATGGAACATGCCTGTCCCCTTGCTTCACGGGAAGAATAGTATGAGTTAAAAATAAATTCCAGGTCAGTTCGCTCCTTTTGTCTTAATCACCGGCGTCTACCGCCCTACCGCAGTATTCTCTGCCTCTTCGAAACGGCGGTATCGTTCCTCCCTCCACTTGGGACCCCATGTTCGCACTATCCACACGGAAGGACATGCTGCCAATACCACTAATCCCATGAAAAGATAGGTGTAGCCGTAGCCCCAAGCATCAATAATATACTGGACCACGGCGGTGCCGATGGCGCTCGTACCGGCCCTCGTCAAGTTAAAAGATGAAGACACTCGGCCAGGGTTCATGGGATACAAGTCCACGAGAAGCGTTGAAAGGATTGCGATGGGCCCACTGAGACCCGCACCTGCGAGGAACAACACGACGAGCGGTGCTGCGAGACTGGCGCCAGAATCCACAACCCAGCCCCATGCGATGATCATGCCCACGGCCAACAAAGTCCACGGCCACATAAGATCCAACCTCGCTCTTTCGATGGGGAATCTCCTCAAGTCATCTCCTTTCTTGCGGTCCGGAGACACGCCGATGCTCCTCGCGACACGGGCATAGTTCCAGTTCAGCAGCTTTGCTACGACGGCGGATCCCGCGACGGCACCAACTGAAAAGGGAATGAAGCAGAGTCCGACCTGTAGGTCGTTCAAGTTGTACCGCCGACGGACGACGTCCTGTAAAGGGACGAGCATTGCGTAGTTTGCCATGACGAAGAGCGACATAAAGAGCATGAGGGGTCCGACGTCCTTTTCAAAGATGATGAGGATCGCGGCCCAGATGTTTGGGATCGGGATCTTGAAACGCCGTTTCGTCGGTTGAGTTGATGATGGTTGAGAGTGCTCTCTTCCCTCTAGTTCATTGGGTTTTCGGCGCTGCCTCAAAAGAGATATCAATGGAGTATTCAGCCTTGGAGGTGGGATTGACCCGTTTCCGACTATCTTGCGGGCGCTCTATGGCAATATTAGACGTCAGTGGTGGCCGCCGATTTCAATCTTATGAGACGATGTACGATGGGGGGATCTCACTTCTGGTGCAAAGGGAATGTAAATGAGCAAGAAGACGCCAGCAGAGATGACAAGAAACCAAAAGGTCGATCTCCATCCCAGATACTGGGTTAATATGCCGCCTATTACTGGCGCTATAGCCGGGGAGAGTTGAGCACTCGCCACGACAGCAGTGATGTAGCCCCCTCTCTCAGCGCTGGTAGCAATGTCGGCGATAACAGCGTTTCCTATAGCCACAGTAGCGCTGCAACCGGTGCTCTGCAACGCTCTTAGAACCATGAGAGCGGCGTAGTTATTTTGCAGCGCGAGGCCAATGTTCGCGCCCAGGTAAATGGCGAACGTGAGCATGTAAACGATCCGACGGCCAACTCGGTCACTTAGGTCCCCGAAGAAGAGAGGGGCGATGGCTTGCATGATCTGGTAAACGGTCACGGTGAGGTTAAGCTGACCGAGAGAGCGGTGGTAGGACTCGGCTATGGGTGTGATGGCGGGGAGATAGACGAATGCCGAGAATGGAGAAAAGAATGTGCTAAAAACAGTCATAAGAACTAGGAAGATTTTCGTCTTGCGCGAGAAGACGGAGTAAAGTTGTTCTGATGAGGGTTCATCGTTGCTATCGCCAGTTTCGCCGTTTTCGGCGTCGACCCTCGCCAGATTTGCACCCGGAGTAAAAGAAGTTCCCGCATCGGTGGTTTCTGTTTTGGGGACTTCCTTGGCGGGAATGCTGCGATGCGACGACTGCGAGGTGCGCTGGACGTCGAAATTTCTATCAACCGTTTTTTCATTCGACGTCCCCGACGCCGAGGCTGTGGGATCAGCCATTATTATCGCAATGCCAAGAGATGGGTCTGTAGCTTCATTGGGCGGCCTTTGCTGAAGGGGACTTGAGACGAGGTCCGGGTCAGTTTAAAGAGATTTATGCCAAGCCATAAAATGATGAGCTTGGCAGGACATCGCGTGCGCTAGACTCGGTTCTGACGGCACAGAGTGAAGAAGACCGGATTTAAAGATCGGACTTTAGGAGAAAATTATGGAGGTAAAAACCGGAATTCTTGTCAAGCCAATGTCACCTTTGCATCACCGCCCGCCGGTCTTGGCCGTGGATCAGGCAGTCGGATATCGGGAGCCGAGCAAGTGGCCAGTAGCTTTCCTTGATCATAACATAGTGCGTAGTCAAGAGGAAGTAGAGGGGATATCTCATTTTCCATATTTAGCGGGCCAAGCCGCCGCTAAGAGTTCTAGTGTGGATATACCATTTCCCCGGCGCTTCAAGTATTGCTCGCTCGAGGAGGCTCGTTTACCCATCGAACATGACGCCGAGACGAACTGTTTCCTTTGCCTTGCAATAGCTGTCCCTTACTGGACGGAGGAAATCAAGCTTTAACTCCGAGGGGTGGTGCGGTCCACGCCGATTGTCTCTTGCGAGAACAGCAACCACTGCGCGAATCTCGCAGTTTAATAACCGTATCGCCGTGGCTTCTCAAGATTCGGTGGTTAGAATCCCCGCAGCTCTCCGAGACGCACTATTCATGGCCCTTGGAGGCAACACACAACTCCCCGGTCAGGGTTTTGCGGGGTGGGGGCCGGGAGGGATCGATGAAATGTCGGAAGTTCTAATCTCCTCTCACACGACGGAATCTCTGATCGCTTATCTTATTTTATGTCTTATTATTTCTTTCTGTTTCGTTGACCAGGCTCATAAGAGGAAGAGCAGCTGAAGAGCCAAGAATAGCAGGAAAATCTGGTTTCCTGCCGCTGTCGATGACCCGTCGGCGGGGGCGGTTGGGCTGGGAGTGGGAACATCATTATACGTTAATGGGAAAGCCGCAAACGGAACGGTCTTTGGCGGATCGACCTTGGCGTCGGCAAAGGCCCATGTCGGAATAGCAAAGGAGCTTTCTCCAGATCTCCCTCCGTTACACGATGCATAACCCCATATTGTCGACATGTCCTCGATCTTCGATTTGGAGCACATCGCTATGCCGTCGATCGAGCAAATGGACTCCATCTGGACGACATGGCTTTGGCAGTAGCACGGCGATTGAGTGAAGAATGACTGACAATCGGATGTGTACTGGCTGTAGCGGTTGCAGGCTGACTTGATGTAAGAGCAGTTGTTTTTAAACGAAGTCACTGGCTCCGGAGTGATGAGAGGGGGCTCGGTCACATCCACCGAACCGAGCTCGCTCGTACAGAAAGTCTTCCATTGGTCCTGATAATGCGAGAACTGGTGGTCCATGACGAAATCCCGCAAGCATAACCGATGTTTGTTTTGACACCTAAAGCGGAAAACAAGTCAGCCTTGGCAAGCCTGGATTCTCAGCGCAGAGGAAGACTGAGGCTCACTTGACTAGGTCGGTGTAGATATCCGCGACGCAGAAACAGTTTACGAATCGAGAGTCGTGCAGATTGCCATTGCCGGCATCGAGCATCGACACACACGAGTTGACCTCGGTCTGGAGATGATCGCATTGGGACTCTGTGTCCACATAATCGTCGACGCAATTCGACGGGTCGGCCCAAGATCTCGCGGCAAGGGCATGCTGGGTTGGTGAAGGCGCATCGACAGTAACGTGAGGTGTCTCGAGAGCTTCGCTGGCAGGCAACAACGCGCCCGTCTCGAGCGGAAATGCAGTGACGAAATTCGGCGCTGCCATTATGATTATATTTTCTTCAAGTCCGCTCTAGCTCGATGCAGCTCAAACATTGGTTGACACGAAATTGCCAACTATTATCGAATGGGTTGGTCACGGATTCTTTACTGCTTCATCGAGACGGCGGTCGGTAAGGCTTCATATCGTTTCACACGTTATTCCGCCATTCGCGAGAGTGAATCGCCAGAGTTCAAGCGCAAAATCGAATGGGCACGCGAACTGGGCTGAGCATCGTGGAATCAGCCAAGCACATGGAAAAGTGGCTGTGCACTTTCCAAAGGTTCTGTTCTCCAGGGCAGATCCGCTCGACCAACAAATCCAATTTAAACCCCTGCAGTGGCTGTACGGAAATTAGTAGATACGACTGCATGATGGGCCTATCAACGGGTCCGACTCGGGTCTCGCTCAGATTGCACGATGATCACTGGAGGGGGTCTTGGCCTCATTTCCAGCGCAGCACCTCGTATTACCAGAAGAGGAAGCCCTGGGATCTAATATGGATGAATGCAACCACACCGTTCCTTTCATTCAGCGACTCGCACCAGAATTTCGCCAGTCATAACATTAGAGAGACACATCGACGCGGTGGAAATCTCCCCTTTAGTCTATTCAGGCACGCTGCTCCGCCACTGAGCCACTTATGAGCAAAGCCAATACCAACCCGTGCTCGCCAGGTCGCACAAGTCGAATAATGAGTCGCATTTGATCTAAAATAGAGAGGAAAACGATAGAGAGGAAAACGACCCCTCCTTAGATCTAATCTCCCCCGACCGACTAAGCATCGGAAGTGTGGCTGTGTCGTGTCTTGACTCGAAAAGTCGAAATCACCACGGGCACAGAGTTCTCACGGAACAGACCTCGGACGCCCGCTCACTGGAATTGAATCGCATCCCAATTTTCTTTCTGGGGACAAAAAGAGAATGGAGTCATTATGGAGATAGTGCAACAAAAATCGACGGCTCAACTTCGCAGCCCACTCATGGTAGCGCAAACTGATGATCGCCAGCCACCAGCAACCACAGGACGACCTGCCATTCAAATCGCGAGATCAGACCGCAGCGCCCAGGTTCGACGGTTCATCGGGCTCATCCTTCTTCATTTAGTATACATTGGCGTCATCGTAGCCCTCCTCATAGTCTCGGTGACTAGGGACGGCCTGTGGAAAGTGAAAGACTGGGACTACGTCAAGGAGACCGAGGGCTCTTTCATTGACAGGTCGCTGTGGTGGACGGCCGTCCCGACTTTCTTCTTTAGCGGTTTCGCGTTGTACATGAGGCGATGCTACGACGACATCCTCGATCTTGAGCCCTATCTTGGCCTCTATAAGGGTCCTACTAGAGGTGAACGCTCAGTCCTCGTCAATTACCGCTCCACTTTTCCGCCGATAACTGTTTTGAAAGCGTGGAAGAATGGACACTGGATATCAGGCTTCTCTGTGGCCCTGACGACGTTCTTTTCTATTATTCTTATCCCGCTATCCTCTCATCTCTTGGAAACCAAGCTTTACCAGCACAGAACCGAAGGCATCGCTTTGCAGAAGAATAATCTGAACCTCGGTCGATTGAATGAGAACGCCGACTTTACTCGTGCCTTTGAAATCACGTCGGCACTTGGAGTGTACGGCGGTGGAGGAAACTTGTTTTCACAGTGGATGAACAACGATTACGCGTTTCCTTCTTTTATGCCAGGCGACGACATTGTGTGGGACTACAACACTACCGTGGAGATCCCTGCCGTGCCGGGCTACTACTCTCGCCTTGCAAACTGCTCTTTCATCAACGAGGATGACTACGAAGTAACGGACGTTACCGGGGGGAATTCTACACAAAGAATGCTTCGTCTCCAGGCTTCTCAAGATGGATGCGAGATGGAACACGACTTCGAAGTCGAGGGGTCGAAATATAACATGTACTTCCCGACCGGAGCCTCTGACTGCGCTTCGCCGAGGAATAACATCACGACATCCAAGATACTATTTCTTCTTGCTTGGCCGAATACAGGAGAACGCGAAAAGTTGGCCTTGGCGACTCAACTTGCCATATGTTCACCAGTATTCGGAGTTGACGTCGGAACGCTAAAGGTTGGCGTTCTTGAGCGCATATCGGTCAAGGACTTTGACCGCGATCCCTGTCAATACTCTTCAACTAAGAACTGCGAGGGTTTCACCGAGCCTGATGGCTCGAGGTCCGACTTCCGTGCCGTTGTCAAGGCAATCGTGAAGCAAAGCGCCACAGAGGCTCTTGCGAATTCCAGGACGAATACCTTCGGCAATCTAATCTTAAAGAAGTTTGACGTGGCTCGAAGAAATACCTCAACGCCCCTTTCCGTCGCATGGCCATCAGATCTGGACGAACTACGAGAAGACATGATCGCATCCATGCAGTCCGTGTATGCGACGCTTTTCCTGACTGCCACTTCTACCATGGCACTCGACGCCGCTGGCTGGCCCCTGGATTTCAGAAACTCGACGGTTCAAGTGGTGAACGATATCGAGAAGCTATTTGCCGTCGATTGGGCGTGTATACTTACTCTGGTGGTCTTGGGTGGTTCCTTTGCCCTTGCTGTACTGGGATGCGCTAGGAGCGCTGAGATGCGAGATTGGGACGTCGACGCGCCATCAAACGTCATACAGACCATTGGGCTCATTGCTGGAAGCGAAGAGGTCCTCTCCATGGCAATGGACGTGAAGGAGATGACCAACCAAGATGGGGAGAGGACATTCGAGGAGACTGCCACGACGAGATGGAATTGCGGAAGGGCGCTATTCATGGTCGAGGCCAATGGCGGAGAAAGGTTATTACGGGTTCATCCTTCCTGTACATAGTTTGCATGATATCGTTGTCAGTTTCAATGCAAATAGTTTAAAAGGCGCGTTAACATTGCACTGGGCAGGCTGTTGCTGTGAATAAGAATGGGCCAATCCAAAGAGATGGAAAAGAGAGAGAAAAGAAGGAAGATGGGTGCCATATGCGCTGATTGCAAGCTCAACCATAGCACTGCGTCTCATATATGATACAACGAAAAATAACTTCAACTGCAATGCAAAGTGGCTAAACCAAACACCCCGCCTACAGTACCACCGATAGCACCGCCAATAGAGACTTCCAGTCTGCCATACCGCATTAAAAGGATCTCTATTGCAGCACCATCACAGTTTCAGAACTTTCAGTCACCCCGCAATTCTGTACTGAGAAATCAATTGATCCTTTCTAGCCGTATGAACGGGGGGTTGCTGCCTCTGGAAATGGCGGATGGAGGACATAGCCACTCCCCATTCAGACTATGAGCGGCTCCTGCGGCTGAACAGTAGACGAACCAATCAATATGAGAGCCAAGCGCTCTTTGAGGGCCAGAGACACAAATATTCCGTGCAAATGAGGGCGGAAGCGCTGTTTGCTCTCTTGCACATCGCTATCTCTCAATCTCACTTACAACCAGAAAGTCGGCGTCTAGCGGTCTCTGATTCCATATTTACGAAGCGCGAGACATCTAGCATGCTTTCTGTCTTTTTAAATATAATAACAAATATCAATCTGGTTACCGGTGTCCTACATATCCCATATCCATACCCAATAGAGGAAACCTTGCTCACCAGCGCTGTGTGTCCCCCTTTTTTTGTTTTCTGCCAAAAAAAATGCTAGATTTTGAAAGCCACGAGAGGCTCGGTAATCAGGAGCATCCATCTACAATTCATCATCTCCCTCCTCTGGAATAACGAGCTCCCAACTATTGAACTCGGTGTCTAGCAGGTCATCTTTGTCCTCGGCCTTGCCAGAACCATATCCGCTGAGATTCCACTTCTCGACCCCATCAATCCCCTTTAGATCATCGGCGTACTTTCTGAAAATATCAGCACTGAGACGCTCATACTCGGCGGAGTCCTTCGGCCAACTTCCAAGGCGCTCCAGCGCAAGCTTAAGGAAGTGCAAGTGCCGGCGCACATATTGCCCATCTGGAAGGGTTGCCTGTTCAAGGTCTTCCATTGCCTCAAATCCCGAGCTGGAGCCACCATCAGTGATGGTGCCGTCTAGACCTGCCTCCATCTCCGCGTAGGAAGGATCGGTGAAGACGCGGAGGATGTTCTCGTGGACGGCGGCACTCTTCTTGTAGTATCTGTTGGCAATTTCTCGACCGCCAGACTTCTGGCCTTGGTAACGCTGAGCGATACTGGTGTACAGCTGCGTCAGGAAGACGGACATGTCTAGGGTTGATGGGTGCCGCGTGCCGTGGACTCGACGGCAGTTGTAGACAATGTCCTCGGCAAGACGAACAGCAGCAGTGGAGTCGCCGACGAGATAGTGCGCCATGATATACCGCTTTGCGAGAGACAGAGTGATGGATGGGTGCCAATTGCTTTGGGCCTCGCGGCTGTGCCACAGTGTGGTCAGGAGCCATGACAGAGTCCGGTAGTCGTGCTGTTCACCGAGAAGCCCGATCATCTTGTTCAGGTGACCCAAGCTTATTTGTTCGAGACTAACTTTGAGTTCGCTGAGAATGTGAAGAACATCTCGAACAATGGTACTCGACGTTTCAAGCATCTTTCTGCGAGCAGGCTCATCGGGCTGAGGAAGAAGATCCCTACCAGCGATGGTCATCCCGAGCACTAAGACGAGCTTGGCAACGACAGGCGTACGGTACTCGTCATGGGCCGAGATGTATGTAAAAGTGGCTAGAGCAAGGTCACACGCCGCTTCGTACCGCTCAGCTCGGAGAAGATACACGACGCCATCGCTGCCGCTGATGCCAACCGAGCGAATGAAGTCCCGAGACTTGTGGGTGCTGAAGTGCTGCAAGAGAGTCTGAAGGAATATGTTGACCTGCGACGGTTCAGTGAGATGAACTCGTTTACCCTCCATGTCGATGAAATACTTGGCAAAATCTCCAAACACACGAGCAGCAGGGGCAAGTCTTTCATTAGCAAGGAGACACTGATGAAGACGACCAGTAGCAACGGTAACGTCGAGGAAAGAGCTAGACTCGGACTTCATCAGGCGCCGCACTTCCTCGAAGTACACGTATTGGGTTGTTAGCATTGCTAGGATCTCATTGACTGTGGCGGAGTTGCGTCGGAGATTGTACTCGAACTGAGCCAGGAAAACAAGGCTATCACGTCCGCGAGACGAAATGTTGAACTTGTAAGTAGCTGCGTTCACGGTATCCTTCATGGCGATTTGGCGGTAGAGTTCGTGTTGAAGCTCCACCGCCCTTTGAGTCTGGTCGCTTTCAATGTAGCCCGATGCGATGGTAGAAGCGGCCGCGATAAGCCGAGCAGAGGATGTCTCCGTACTCAACACGTTGGCGGCCGCATCAGCCAGTTCATTTGCGAGGATGTCCATCTCGTCCTGCTGGTTTCGTAGCCTTACGAGCTCCGACAACTTCGACAAGGATTCTTCGTGAGCCCACCCGTGAGTCTCCCGTATGTTGGACATGCGTTGCTTGAGAACCTGAATGGCCCGGCTGATCTGAGTCGCAGAGACCGCCTCTGGCTGGCTGGACGCTGCAGCGTCTATTTGTTCTTCGTAGATCGAATCCAACGTGGCCGCAATGTCCTTGTGGTTAATCTCGTCCGACTCAGTTTTCAGAAGTTCCTCGTAAAGCTGGATGGCCTCGAACTCGTGACGCTCCGTGTCCTGGCACATCTTGGCAAGTGCAAGCGTGGCTTGGATCGTGATGGACGCGTTTGAACCGAAAACAGTCTTGCACTGGGCACGATAGTCGGCCATTACCTTGTAAATGACAGTAAACTCTGTACCGACGTTTCGAAGGCAATGTGTGTATCGGGTGAAAATTTCTCGCACAAAAGACTGTTCCTGGAGCTTGTCATTGATCTCCGGCTGTCTGAGGAAAGTCTCGAACATCATCTTGTAGTAGCGTAGAGCATCGGAGAAGAGTCCTTTGCTCCAGAGCTCGTTGGCTACAATACTCACGGGCTCAAACGCCTCGGAATTGGTGATATCTGAGTTTTTGTTCAGGGTGCGGATGATCTTCTCGTAATACTCGACAAATATGGGACGGGGACGCGTCAATTCCGCCAGCTCCCAGAGCATCTTGATGACAGTAGGATGCTCAGGACCATGGTGATCAGTAAAATCATCGAGCATCTCCTGGCGAATTTTGATAAGCTTTTCCGTTTGGGACTGATTCTCGAAGAACCAAAGCAGATGCAGTGTCACACGGTCCCTCAGCTTGTCGTCTACCTTGCGGCTTGTCCTCATTGCACGGTAGATACGAACTCGAAGGTCTCCCTCCTTCGTAGGCCGGCGCCGAGTATGGTGGCATTGAGCAAGGCGCTCCGCGAGTTCTACGCATTCATCCACATGTTTAGATGGAGCTGTAACGTCTTGTGCACTAGGACAAAATAGAGATGGCCAGATGCTGCGAAGGACTCGCTTGATCAATCGAGTAGCATCCTGCCAGCGGTGCTGAGAAGTGTACAGATCGACGAGGTTGAACACTGCCGTGAGCGTCGTTTGGTCGATGCTTCCCGACTTGCATGCATCCAGAACCATCTCTTCCAAAGTAGACTCCGATGTGACCCTGGTCTCAGAGGAGCTCATCATCTGCATGATCTCTTTCGAGTTGTGCTGGATGGTCTCCGTGATCTCCTGGTACATTGCGCTCTGAGTGCGATTGGTACTCTCGTAATACTGCGCACAATGCTTGAGGACTGACAAGGATTCCGTGCAGAGACCGGCTTCCTTCATGATGCTGGCCATCTGGTGAAACAGGTCGCAAGAGGCCTGGGTCATGGTCATGGCGTGCCTCGTCTTGTAATCCTCCCAAACGGTAGAGAGAATAGAGGAGGCATCAGTCTCCCTGTTTTGTGCTAGGAGGAACCTGCTGTAGCCAAGAATGGCCTTCAACTTGCGCTCCTCCCAGACGTCCGAGTGATGGACCCGATACTCTCGGCTCGCACGCTGCCACATATCAATGTACAGGTGCTCAGCGCGGTCTAACCGTCCCTCTGAAGCGTAGTTTTCTGCTTGTTTGAGCGAGAATTCAAAGTCATACGACCGGGATCCTTCAGCCAGCTCGTCATGCTCCTCGACGTCCAGGAGCAGGCTGACACCACCCTCGGCGGCGGCCCTCTCACGACGACCGCGATGACGCGCATGTAATTCCCCGGCGCGTTCTCGCATCGCCTTTGTGGTGATTGCGTGAATCGAGTCGATAATTTTCTGAGCTTTTTCCTCCTGCTTGGTCATCTGATAATGTTCAGCCAACATTCGGAGAGCGGTGACGACGTGCTCGGAGTCTTGGCCATAGTGCATTTGATAACACTCGACGAAAAGAAGCAGCATCTCTTCTCTATTGTTCATAAGCTCCGTATTCCTGGTGTCCATCTTGGGTGCAGTTGTCTCGAGGAAGATACCCGATAGCTGCATGGTTACGGTACTGCGAGGGCCAAGGAGATTCTGGGCTGCCATTGTAACGTCATATAGTAAAGGGACCGCTTCGTCGAAGAACTCAACACGGCGGTATAGCATGGCTTGGAAGATCATGCACTGAAGCGTGACGGGGTTCTTGGTCGTTAACATATAGCGGTATATATCTGTCACCATTGGCAAGTGCAAGAGGAGCACCGGTGCAGGCCTGTGTTGCCAGAGACTTCCCTGAAGTAGTATGACAGCGACGGACGTTGGCAAGACCTTGGAAAAAGACTTGGCGACGCCAGCACTTCCCTCCTTCGTATAAACAGACGTATGTCTCATATGGGCGGGCCAGTGACGAATGGCAAAGTCGAGCAAGGGATTTTTGTTCAAGAGTTGGTTGGTGTCGTGGACATCCAGAGTCGAGAGAGAAATCTCATGATTCTGGGTGACGTTATCCTTGATATAGAGCAAAAGTCTCGTAACCAGGTCCTCATGTCGATCCTTAATGCCCTGAACCAACTTTCCTTTGGCAAAGAGATCAAGGATTGCAGCTCTGATGAGGCCGTGGCGGAGATAGGCAAGACCATCTTGGAGGAACACAAGGGGCTCGACGGGTCTCAGCGTGGCGAGCATGTCAGGGTGAGTTGGGTCAAGAACAGCTCCCTTGTCCGTTCGCATCGTGGCCAGCGCTGCCAATTCCATAAGTGAGAGGGGACGCTCAGCAGTAGCAAGCCACAGCAGAATGTGCCTGGTTCCGTCTGTGACGCCATTTAAGTGGATAAACTGAGTGACAAGATCCGTGACAGATGGCTTCGAACTAGCAAGAGTATCCACAGCCTTTCGGAGATGATCCACGTTCGTCTCGTGGCGCACTCGTCTAGCGGCAAGTCTGGCCCATAGGAACGACCCATTGGATGCATGGGCTATGCGAGTAACAAGCTTTTCCTGGTCCACTTCAGACATGGAGTGGAAAACTTTTCCGCGGTCGAGTTGTCCTCGAACAACGGCCACAATATCATCAAAGATCATATCTTCGGTGATAAGGAGATTGCTCTGGAAGGGACCAAGCGACGGCTTCTCAGCCCCAAGAGTGATGAACCTAACGTTGGTTGCAGATTTGGCGGCGGTGTTCAACCTCTGGAACAATGCCGGCTCGCTGCAGGAGGCCTCATCCATGCCATCAATGATGACGATGAGTTCCTTCGCTCCTTGAAGTGGAGAAGCCATTGCATCTGCGAGAGCATTCCAGATAATCTCGTCGTACTCTTTGTCTGAGGTGACTTTCCTGCTCTGTTCGTAGGCATCGGTGAGGACCTGGAGTATCTGGATATTTCCAATGCGCCTTTCGAAAAGCTGGTTGAGAATGGCTTTGCCAATTGCTCGAGGAGTTGCCTCTGCAGGGATTCTACTGTCTATGTGGACTAAATTAGACGCGGTGCTGGGTTGAGTATTAGGTGTGAAGCCAGGAACCACTCACTGATAGGAACAAAGATTGAAGTGTACATTGCACCGCCGATAGGCTGCTGGAGGTAGTCTACAATGACCGACGCCAAGACTGTCTTGCCGGATCCCTGCTTACCACTAATAGACAACATCTTCTGTGGGCTTTTTAGGAAGCGCGTTATGTATGGTGCCATCCAAAGGCAGGTCAGCTCCTCGCGGTCGTGTGCCAGATGGGACGTTGAGTTGACCAAGTTCTTGAGGAGATGTTCTTCTGGAGCGACCCAGTTCTTGACGGACTTGACGTCGGATACTACTGGTAGGGCCTTGTGAGTAACTCATTTTCCTGGGACGATGCCTTGTCGGGAAAAAACTCACTTTTGCTAGTATCCATACCCTCCTTCAAAAGCTGACATCGCCAGATAGCTTCGCCAGTCCTCTCGCAACGGTCCATGAACGCCTTGATCTGAATGGGGAAGATGCTGTAGATGTTGATGGAAACCGGTGAAGTCATCAGACCACTAATTGCCTTGTGGAAATGGGTTGAAACACCAGCGACCAGGGTCACCAAGTCTGACAGAGCCAGCACAAGTTGTTCCCTGATCTCTGGTGATACGCTAAACATCTCAGCCCGCTCCAATAAATTTACGAGAGAACCCGACATGTTGTAAAAGAGACCGAAGCATATCGTCAATGCCGGGGCATTTTCTTTGCCAAGCTACAGAATTCGTCAGCACTGTTTCAACGGTGAAAGAAGAAGCAAGCATACCTGTAGCAAAAGCGCGCAATATCCATAGGCGAGTTGGGCGGCGAGATAACTATCGCCTGCAAACTCTTCGATGGCCATATCAAAGGAATTCAGCCTCTCGACGAACAGCTGGGCCCAAGCGAGCACCTTGTCATAGCTGCTTCCCTCTGGAGGGAGCTGGCTCATGCGCTGCGCTCCAATCCATTCTAAGAGTGAATCATACGTCGTACTCAAGAGCCTAGCTGATGTGTCCGAGCCGAGCTCTGTCGAACTTCTACGCTTAAGAGAGTAGACGATACTGGAGATGTTGGATGTATCCGGAATGCTCAGCCGTCTAGAAAAAGATCTCCGATGAGCAGACTGGCGGGAAAGGACATTGGTTAAGATGTTATCCTCGGAATAAGGGATGGAGACTCGTCGAGCGTGGAGTTGGGAGGGGCCCGGCTCAGGCCCTGGAGGGAGACGTGAAAGAGGGGCCGAGGGCGGAATACCAAGAATAGGGGGGGCCATGCTTGAGGTTGCTGTCAGGCTAGATTTCAGCTTGGGTTAGAAAAATAGGAATGTTACTAGGGATAATTGGAAGGTATTTAAGATAGAAGTAAGTGATCTCAAGTTCAAGGGGACGAGGCATCATAGCATCGGATAATTCTTAAGTCTACGGAACGATGAACGAGGAGGCATGATCAGTTTATGTCGTGAGGTCATCCCTTTGAGCTTGCTGAAAGCTTAGCTCTTCGGAGAGCTAGTACGAAATGAAGTAGTCGATGAAGGTCTAGTAGTTTACATTCAATTGGATAATATGGAGCGGCAGACCAATCCATGCTCGGCATATGATGGTCAGAAGCTCATAGTTTAAGCTCTCCACTGATCGACAAACCTTAAAGCTGAGTTGCATGGAGGGGAGCCAATCCGCCTACAAGCATTCTTGGCTATCCCTGGCGCAATGGATGGTAATGACGTTGGCTCATCATTCATCTCCCCACAGTTGTGCGTCCTATCCTGGTGATCGATGTGGGTTGACCGGGAGTCTACTCTCTTGGCATCACGGAGTCATGCCATAGTCGTGCACGTTGGCTATCTTCAGGAAAAAGAAGAAAGACAAATAGAAACCGAACACGATTGAGCAAATAAGACTTGTCTAGTCAGCAAGACGGCTCCGTGGATCGCTGCCCGTCTTTGAAATCGGTCATGAAAGTGGTGATCTTTCGTGCATGGAAACGCGGAGTCCGCCAAAGCCGATGTTGGGAACGTAGATCCGCGGCCACGTACTTCCCAGAGATATGGAGGGAAAGGTAAACTAGTGTCAACATGAGTACCTATGTATATCGCCCAGTAACGGTCGATCAATCGTGTATATTTGCTAGGATAGGCCATTGAGGGCCTCAACGTCACCCTTTCGGTCAAGCGAAAGACTGATTCCTGGACAATTTCCTAGCTACGCTTTTCTGATCCCGAACAGTCGAATGAGGATGAAATATGCCGATTTCCTGAGCCACACTGGCCCGTGGCACGATGTCCGTCTTGGAACGGGTATTGGACTTGGTTGGATGTATAGAGCCATAGGATTTCTGTCTTCTGTTGCAATGAAGAGCAATTGGCGGCCAAATCCCGGCTTTATTCCCCGCAATCGACTCGTTGTGTTTCCCATCCATTCGGCGATGGCCAATACCGAGCCTCCCTTTGATGCAGGTTCCAGCGATGTCTAGAGGTGTCGTAAATGGACCAGTTAAACACTTGCGTTGACCTCGCTCAGACATGTACGACTCTGTGGCTGAGTTGTGCCCATGACCTCCCGAAACCAGTGCATTCTTGGTTCTAAGGCTATGCCCATGAAAAGCGAGGCGGCAGCAGAGTGCCATCACTCAGAGGTACGGTTTTAGTCTCGATTCTCGATTTATAATATGGCCGTTTTCGAATCAACATACCAGAGACCAGAAGCAAGCAGGTAGCAGACGCAAGAAATCTTGACTTTTTCTAATTACCACACAAACTCCACCGCCTCTACACTTAAATCACACGAACCACGATGGGTTCCGTAGAGTCGACTCAGACGGCTTCCGCCAACGGCACGGAGAAGAAATCCCTCTACCGACGCTACCACGATTCCAAAACTGGTCGAGACAAGTCCATCTCCGATGAAGACATGCTCAAGTACACGGGAAAGACGAAGGCGCAGGTGAATCAGTGGGCCAAGACGGCGCCAGGTGTGGCCGGGAACCAAGCTGCTGGGAAACTTGACATGGGACCTACCAGCGGACTCGGCGGTGTTGCGACGGCCGATGGTTACGGCGGCTGGGGCTTCGATTCCAACGCTCCTCCCAAATACCCCCCGAATCAATCGAAAGGAGAAGCTGTTGATAAGTGAGGGCGAGAAAGGCGTACGCCAGGTGGGAATATCGCCGCCCAAAATGGCTGGTGAAACCATGGATGTTCTTATGTATCTGCAACACGGGCCGGAGGACATGTCATAACGAGATAACGAGTTAACCTGGGAGTTACTTGGCTTTGGTGGGGTTTTATTAGGTTAAATTCGAATGTTTACTCGCTACTATCGACGAGTTTTAGGCCCTCGGAATCAGATTTAACTTGTTTCTTCTAGTGCTAGCCTGCCAAGATCTACTGGAGACTCCCAACTTGATAGTTCTCTTATTTGAGAAATATCGGAGAACGCTACTATAAATTTCCTCCTATATTTTTTTGTACGGTGCGATAACGACTAGTTGCGCAACCCCGGCCTTCGACTACTGCCTCTCTCTTTTTGTCTCTATATATCCACGTTGCCCTCCCTTCTTTATCCGCTTATATTCTTGAGTATTTGAGAGGCCCGTAAAGTAAACATATGAACTCGCGAAAGTATAGGTGTTACTCTCGGGCAGTAACCCATATCCCCATGAGCCTGCTCAGGTAACTCAGCATCGCATTCCCCCGAAATAAGGGATACACTCCGGCTCTGGCCGGTCACAGCCACCACCTCTCTCAATTCAGACCTGGCGAGGTACAATCAAAGAGATTTACTTACTATCACTGGGAAACGGCAAGGGTGGTCGATCAGTACTAACCTATGTGACGTGTTCCGGTGTCGAGACTGACTGAAAGAGAGACATTTATCTTCCCCAATCGATGGGACACAAAGGGTATAAATAGGCTTTTGGGAGACCGCCTCCGTACATACGACCATAGCTCGTAGACAACTGAGGGTCCCGTCCGCTCCCCTATACATAAGCTACGAAGCGCCAGACTAGTAGTTAGGTCGGTGATGACCAGCGAATCCCTGGTGTTGTATGTCTCTTTTTGCCCCTGTGGCCTATTTTCCCCTCTTCCTTTTCTTTTTCGAATTAACCTCTTCCTTGCTCCTCTTCTTCTTCTTCTCCTCCTCCTACTAGAGTCTATCGCGTTCTTTGCGAGATTCGGTACTTCGTTCGGCAACCTTAGGAGTATTTAGGGTAGATAGCGACGTCACAAAACTAGACGCTGGCTACGGCTTGGTTGCAGGGCCCGACAATGGAAGGTCCTAGTGGGATCATACCTGGAAAGAACCACTTTTTAGTTTCAGCTGGATCTCTTCTCTCCAACTCTTTTGGGTCTGGGTGTCTGAAACGAATTACAACGGTTACACATACTTAATCAGGGAATGTGAGGCGGATCGCGCGGTATTCAGGCACAACCACAGCATTGGGAGATTGGGCAGCAACACCGCAGATACCCATAACTACCCGACTCTCGGGGAGAGAGGAAATGTAAGCACAGAAGTTGCATACTTGGCCACGATTAGTTTGTCCCTTGTGGATGCCAAAAGCCCTCGATTGGTACCTTGTAGTGACCGCGCCACCACCATATTGGTGACTATTGGCAAAAATGATAGGCAAGGCGAACCTCAAGGCGGGGAAGAACTTGCATTTCGGCCAATACGGCTTTCTATAACAACTGACCGGCCCCATTTCTTTTGTCTTCTCCCTGTTTCATCTTGATGGTGGCGAAGTCCTCGAGAAAGCTTGAATATCAGGCGAAAGGGCTTTCCTAACATCAGCAGCGTCGCAATTACGCCCAAAAGACCAGACACGCCCATTTTCCAATCTCGTCCCGGTAATTTTTGATAGCCTTCCAAGCAGGATCGAACGATGGCTATGCAAGGACAAAAGGATATCCCGCCAAGAAGCTCTGATGAATGGGAGCAATACAAAGACGTCATAACATCTCTATACCTACACCAGAACCTTACGTGTGATGAGGTTAGACAGACGATGACCTCAAGATATGGCTTCTCCAAAAGGTGAATACCCCGCCTCTTGTTAATGGCTTTAAGCTAACATCCATCCCCAAGTGTAACGTTCATATCGGTCACACTTGAAGCATTGGGATGTAAGAA
Source organism: Scedosporium boydii (assembly GCA_002221725.1). Classification (NCBI taxonomy): domain Eukaryota; kingdom Fungi; phylum Ascomycota; class Sordariomycetes; order Microascales; family Microascaceae; genus Scedosporium; species Scedosporium boydii. The sequence continues at coordinate 150,039 of NJFT01000065.1, read as the reverse complement.
AGTACCCAAGACACCCCGGAACAAAAGCCGAAACAACAACGGCACCCAGGAATGTAGAAATAAACTCTCCTTTCGCGGCCTTATACCATCGACACCCAACGAATTCTCCTGAATGGCCGTTGGCGCATGGTTACTCGGTAATATCAGCTGCACCGTGGTTTGATGCACTCACGGACTCCGGGTATGGGTCCAATGGGCTTGCAAAGGCAGCTCCCAGCTGCCTAAACACAATCAAAGAGAATGTTCAAGAGCGGCCTCTAGAGAACGAACCGCAGAATGAACCGAGCCTTTTGCAACGAGGTATTAATGCACATACCAAGACGAGGCAATACGCGGAGACTGTTTATTCGGACACTGAGAGCCTCCAAAATTCGAGGTTCTACGAGTATGTCGATGCCTTTGCCGACCAACTTTGCAACTCCCTCCCAGCGGACTTTTCTCGAAATGATATTGAAAATATCTCTACGCGGCTTCCATCAACGCTGAGGTCTTTCGCCAGCAGGATCGCCTATGAAGTGCCGGCAAACATTGGGCGTCCAATGAAGTACCTAGTAGACAGATATCGCTTGTACGTATTTCCTAGCCCTGCTGTATAAACCTTTCACTAAACGCATCGCAAAGCCGGATTTATGAACGTGTCAGACGACAGTTATGCCACGAAACGACAAGAGAGGGGAATGGCAGCGATGATGACCAGGGTGGTCCAGACTCCTCGCGGCGCGGTGGTTCCGGGATTGATTCCTATGAGAGGGTTTCTGTCTGGCTTGGAAATTTGGAAGATGTGGATGATACAATCGATCCTCTCGATCAAATGGACAGCCTGAATATAGACGATGACGATGTGGATGAGGACCAGCTCCCCGAGCTCTCGGTCTACCACCGTGCCCTCACTGAATCTTCAGCCTATAGATGGCTCGTGGAAACCTTGCGAGGGGAGCGTGACTTGATGGTTCCTGGAAACAACGACACAAAAGCTTCGATGAGAGACCAGATTATCGATGCCCTTGGCCAGTCCAAACGTGTCAGCCGGAAAGACCGCCAGGAGGTACAAGCAGTCTTTCACAGCAACTGGGACCCCTTTGCCTTCTGGGAAGATCAGCAATACCAATCGCCACTTAAAGATGTCCTCGCGCGTGCCATGACTATCACAGGATACGGTCACAATGTGGAGGCTGTTACCTGCCTCCAGTATATGCGCCAGACATGGCCCGAGACAGGACCCGCCCTATTGGGCCTTATCCAAAGCGGGATCGACAGAGGGAGAGGAAGTTTTTGGGATGGTAAGCTTTTCGAGCGTCATCCTCTTCGCCGGGACCTATATCCGAACGATGTGCGAGTTAACAATATACCCTAGGAATTTTGCCTGGCAAAACACGAGTTACCTGCCAAATCGAGGACAATCTGCAGTCATCGCAACTGGTTTTTTTAGCCAGTGGAAATTTGTTCTCAGTCGCGGAAATTGGTGAACAGGTCGCGTGGCTTGGCGCAGCTCTCCGCTCGTCTTCTCTTGACGACGGGTCCCAGTACTGCACCCCATATGTTTCCAACGTTTCCTCGGAAAACAACTTGGTACCAATAGGCGGTAGGCAACTCGAACAGAACGCTCTTGCATCATTCAAGCTTGGGTACCGTTTTGAAGATCTGTCTAGCACAGAACTACTTGCCCAAGGCGGGTGCTGGAATGGATTGTTCAGGAATCCCACGATTGTCCCCGGCTACCCGATACCAAGGCGGCAGGAGTCGGAATCTGGCCTCGATATCCCAGTGGATATCGTCGCTGCTCTGATAAATGCGAAGCGGCTTGTTAAGTTCGGAGGAACGATGTACCTGAAAGGCTTCTCAGCACTCTTGGTAGTCACGAAGATGGCTACGGACACGGTGTTTTGGCATCTTGTCTACAATGATGATGGATCTTACATCTCCTACGAGGACCCCAGGGTACCTCGTTGGCCAGAGTCAGCAGAGGGTCCAACCCTGGACGTTCTGGAGAAAACGCGACATGTCATTGGGTGGTGTGACAAGGTCATCAGCTTCGCGGGCGCTGCGGATGCCAATTACTCGATTGGCTGGTCTGGGCTTCCAGGGCCGACACAAAGTTGTGCTTTCGAAAAGGTCACCATAAGTGGTGGCTCCATATTGACTGCGGGCGTCAGTTGCATCTTGGGTCTTAAGGACAAGCCACGATATATCAACTTCGGAGACGACTATCCCGGAATGCTTCGCAACGTGGCCGACAGGTACTTTGTGTTTTATGACCGAGATGACCGACGGGCTTGGTTGGTTGACGGTGCCAGCACCGTCCTGCATCTCCTACGCGCCTCTATTCAGAATTATGAAGATGACCCTCGATTCCGAAGCATTCTCTGCTCGGAGAAAACTATCCTAAAGGAAGCAAAAACCAGTAGCATGGGAGCTGTACCTGCCTGTGAGGTGCTCCTAGATGTTGATAACCAAAGCATCCCCCTGTACCTCAAGAAAACAGAGGCATGGAAGGAGAACACTCTCACACCATTGGCAGAGCCGGACGCCATAGTGAAGAACAAGACAACATATTTTTGCGTTAGGGATCGCGTCGAACAACTATGCTACCATCTGTTGGAAATCGCCGCCCACCAAGACGACTCTCAGACTCGATCGGGCGTTGGGTTCCGCTTGCCGCAGACGCCTCGCCGCCAGCTTGAAGGCTTTGACTTCATGGATCTAGCGACCAATCAAGGCACCATATGGCCCAAAGTTGCGACCCTTCACACTACCGGTGAAGGTTGGGTGGATTTTTCTCGTGCCATCCATGCTCCAACGCTTTTCGGGTCCGGCTTCGGCGACTTATTCATTCCAGCTGTTACGACATCCTCGTCCGCCTCACCATCGTGTTCCTTCTGCCTATGGAACTCTCCCCTTCCGACGGGGAAGGACTACCTCGCCGTTTGTGTGGCGGAACTTAATGAAGTCCTCCGAAAGAAAGGAAATAAGCGAATAACTCCGTGGCGGCTTGTCGACGACATCCACTGGTACACTCCAAGCCTTACGTTCGAGCCTTGCATGTGTAAATTCGGGTCTTTTCCTAAGACGTACGATCGGGTCCAAGTCCTTTTACCTTCCTCCTTCCCAAAATTGTGGGGGAAGCGCAGTCCACGCACGCTCGCTAGTGACGGCGCCGTCATTTTCGGGCACAGCACTAAGTTCCCATTGCGCTGGCCCGGACGCGGAGAACTTCCAGAAGAAGGAGAACCTGTGACAGCTTCTGACATAGAAAGTCTCTTCCATGACAGTGGAATTGGCACGAGCCAAGATTCAGGTGGTTCGATTCCGCATACACCTTGCCGGGGAGGTTCAGCATCCCCATCGAGAAGCGGGAGTGGCTTGAAAAATAAATCCGACCCTGGCACGGGACATGACAGGACAGGGAGGTCCACAACAGGGTTGTACAGAATGGGGAACCAGCAATTCATATATAACGAAGCGGCGGGCATGCCAAAAAGGAAAGGGGACAAAGATCTCGAAAAAGACAACATCAAGAAGGCGAAAAGCAGGAGTTCGCAGGATATGTTGTAACTCTAGCCCCCCCCAACTCGCATTGCCAACCTGACGCTCTCAGGTGGAAACTCGGTGGAGACTTGAGAGAATGCTCGCCCTGGAACAAGGCATCAGACACAATCTAGGCAGCAACTAGGCACCTACCAGTTATTTACATTGGTATTTACTGACCTTCACAGTATTCCTTGCCTGCCTTGAGAGTGAAGAGTGAGGGATACGCGAAGCTTCAACAGTGGAAGGAGTCCGAAGGACTCAAGCCACGTTCTGGTAAGTGAGGGGGAGAAGAGAAGGGGGGGAGGGGGTTAATCGTTGCAAGAAAGCTTGATGGTTGACGGATTTTGACCAACGGGTGTTCAGGAGCCAGTCAGGACAATTTCACGGTCACGGTCCCTGCCTCCGCTGCTGCCATCCATGTGTGGGATTCCGATCGGTGTTGATTTATCAGATAGGGAAGCGCTTTAATTTATTCGAGAGCCGACATCGAAATAAATTTGAACCGTCTAGTTTCTTTGTTGAGACGCCATCATGATTTTCGAGGCCGCCACTCGCTCTATCGTAATTGATATGACCTCCGACTGCATCAGAGCAAAACCTGGGGAGCGCGCACGAGATCCTGGGCTGAATAAAAATGGACGAAGTACTCCTTCAGCCAAATCACTCCGGTTGAGACTGGGACGTAATCGATCGATGTTGACGCGGGAAAAGGTAAACAGGATGCTGGCAGCACAGATTCCGTGGGAGTTCTGATCTCAACTGGCCTGGTCTTGGGGATGCTGGGCGCGGGTTCAAGTCCCATATCGGTTCATCCTACACAAACCCGACATCTCATCTCTCCCCATCTCATGGGGAACTACGATGTCAACTTAGGCTACTCGAGCGATAGAAGCGGTACTTTTGGTTCTCTAGGTTCCAAGATGGGTCTGGGTCCCCTATCTTACACGGCAATACTCGTCCAGAAGGCGAAGGTTGCCGTGAAACCCGCGAGCAAGAGCGCCGTTTACGTCGCTCCCTGGGGTTTAGGGGCTTTGAATATGGGACTCCTCCATCTTCTATCGTCTGACATTCTACTATATGCGGCTCCTTTAATGACACCGACGTAGGAATATAAATAGCACACCTTACTGTGCACTCGGGCTCTTGCAGCATCATCTACCGCCGTACCTGCGCCGCGCAACGACGAAGTTCTCACGCTGGCAAAGTCACAAGATCCCTCTTGGAAGAGTGCCCATGCATTCATGAGGGGATTGGCCAAGAAACGGCACGAGGATACAAGAAAGGAAATTGATGGATCCAATATGTATGGGGTACGTTGAGGCTGAGAAGAACCACTCCCCCCTTCCTTTCCTTTTTGCTTTTCGTTTCCGTTTTCTTTTCATTCCTCTTCCGATGCGAGTGGTCTGACTCGGCTCCGATGCAGAATGATCCTGTTGGCAAATTTTCTTGCGTTTCCAGAAGAGGACGGAGCTAAAATCCTTCGCGGCACTTGAGAAAACAAAAATTTGCCCATCTATCTGGGACTGGACAACCACTATCCGCACCGACCCCAATGCGTCGCTAAATGCCGAGTGTCCGAAGTTAAGCAGTTCCTCTTCGTGGCAGCAAACAGTCTGCGGAAGGACACCGCGCTGGCCTTAGTGTAAGATTAGTAGACCCCCGCCGAGAAACCCTGGCCAGTTTACCCCAGAAATAGACCCATTCTCCTTTCAAAAGTGGACACAATTCCTCGCGCTGGCAGCAAATCTCTAGCCCACCACCGCTCGCTAATTAAGCGGGAGGTGCCATGAGGATGGGGCTGTTTGGTCGGGCAGATCCGCCGTCATGGCCTGATGTATTATCAGTGCCCTAAAAAGCCGGGTCAGTGGGATGATCTGTAACGGCTGTGTGGGTTTGTGGCTTGCTTAGCCCCAGGAGAAAGATGGCTAATATTCTAATTTTTATTTGATTTATGCATGCCCCAGAAAGATCAGACCGACAACTGCCGGTGTCAGGGACGTGTACAAGAAGCACTCTTAGGAGCGCAAACAGGGCAACTTGGGCTTCAGCGAATTTATCCAGTGGTTATCATATCCAGGATCTTCTTCTCTCGCCACCGCCACAGGAGACTCCAGGTTGCACCCGGCCCTATCAGGAGCTGACCCAGGATCACGCCAACGGCGGCTGTAGTCGCGCCACGGGCGGCGACATATCCACGTCGGCGTAAGTCGGAAACGATGTAGAGGTTCGACACGACTATGACTGCCATTCCCCATACCACGTCATGCTGGAATAATTCTAGGAGTGTTGAAGAGACACCGCTCGTGGAAAAGCTGGGAAGGTTCAAGAGCTGCAAAGAGGGTACCCCCGCGAAGGCAAATGCATAAATCTGGATTGACATGTGTGCAGTAGCCTGCAAGGCAAGTACGAAATCGTAAGAACGGTTCAATAGCGAGGCATCGTCGACGCTGTATCGCCCACAAAGAGGATCATCCTCGTCTTTTGGCACCGCCGTTGAACCGTCTTTGTTGGCTTTTTGCGAGGTTCCAAGACGGGACAATACGCGCACAAGGGAAGGGAAAAGAAGCGGTGATATATACCACAAGGGGATTTTCCAACCAGCAAAACTGGCCGGAGATGCAAAGATCAGGGACATTGGTAACAAATATCCAATGGTCACCGCGGGCAGGAGGGCCTGCGCTATCTCTGGGCGCACACGGCGGCCGGCCGGCGTCTGAAATCCGAAGAGGCCAGAGAAAAGAGCGTGGGCGGCAGCAGTGCGACCAAAGCCCAGAACATGCAAAGCCCCGCAGTAAACAGACGCCAAAGCGATGGGAGTCATCTTGTTTCCAGCTCGATATCCCTCAACTGTAAAGATTAAGATAGGTGAGAGGAATTGAGACAAAAAGTAGATCAGGGGAGCTGCGATGCTTGGGTGGCGAGCTTGGCGAGAGACCTTGACATTTGAAAAATTCTCTGCTCGGCTGAGCCGGCTCCAGAACCAAGCATCAACTGAAGCAGCAGAGCTGTAGAACTCCTCAAGAATCGGGATCGGCCTTGCTTTGGATAGGTGCAGGATGGTATAACCCATTATAACGATGAATAGAACAGGTGGTAAACTCTTCCACAACCTTTTCAGCGGTTTTGCCGGAAGCTCGTGGTCGTACGGAATGCAATGTGGCCGTACAGGGACGGGCAAATCCCTCAACCGACTTCCCCCTATTATGCGAGCAACCGTAAGTTCAAGGAGGAGTTCTTCTCCTGCCGCAGGAGCTAAACCACGCCATACAATGTCAGAGAGCATGGGGTATTCCCGTGCAAATTGGGCCTGCATCCTACGAGAGAGCTCGATGATGTACTTGGCTCGTTTATAACGGACAGTTTGGACTTGTTTTCCAAGCGCTTGGATGTCCGCAGTGGTAAGATCCCCCAAACATCCTCTCCTCCTCCGTTCGATAAGCGTGTTCACAAATTCCGCGGCAGACTCTATGGCGTTGTTGCCGCCCATACCCGCAATAGGGTTTGGCTATTCATTTTCGATTTGTTAGTACGGCCCATATCTAACCAGGAACACAAACGGCGAGAATACTTGCCTTGTGAACAGCATCGCCTATGACCAGAATGCGGTCAAAGTACCACGTTTTGAAGACGACCTCATGTAATGGAGTGAGACTTGACGATATACGTTTCTCGTACAGCCCACCAAAGGTCAGGTTCTCATTAATAGCAAGATGCGAATTCTCCTCCACGAATGCTGCTTCGTCCTCTTTGGTATACCGCGGGATATCTTTGCCGTATTTAACCTCGGGCAACGTGCAGAACAAGAACCAGTAAACGCGCCCTCTGGGTCCAGGAGCGACGAGGAAGTTTTTTCCATTGCCGATGGTAAAGCACGCGTCCCCATCTGGCCAATGGTCAACATCACGGGCGATACCAAAACTGCACTGGTAGTAGCACGGCACTCGGTCATCTTCTCCCACCGGAAAGTGCCCAGGCTTCGTCTTATGTGCGAGTCGAAACATTTCCCGCCGCACAGAGCTGTGAATGCCGTCGGCCCCGATAAGAATGTGGCCACGGTGTAGGATGCCAGTCCCCGTCCAAACCTCGATACCGTCGGCAATGGGAATTACCTCCAGGACTCTCTGGCCTACTAATATACGGTCCTTATGTTTGACATGGTTGTAAAGAATTTGCAAGAGCCGTTGTCGATCGAAGAACAGCATAGGATATCCATGGCTAGGACTCTGTCAGCAAACCTTCCTAAGAAGCATCAAGTATAAATACCGCAGCCGCCGAAGTTCAAAGCCACTAACCGCTGCTCAAGATGGGCATTGAAATTAGGCGTAGTGGTAAGCGCCTTCCCGTCAGTATCCCGCGTATGAAAAGTTTGTATGACACCGCCTTGAAGAAGGGCTATGATATCGTCGTAGCAACCTAGCTGATCCAAAATGAGCGAGCCGTTGGGCATCAGGGCGATGCTAGCGCCCATAGCAGGTGCAATGTCCTTGTGGGATTCGAGAAGCACGTAGTCAATATCAAATTTCTCCAGCATTATCGCCAGTGAGAGACCCGCAATGCCCCCGCCGGCAATGACAACTCTGAAGGGTGTTTTGAAACTCATGACGGTCTTACCGGTCAAGTTCCAGTGTGACGGTTATCCAGATCGGGTTTTTGTTCTAGAGGAAAAAAAAGTAGAAGGTGAGGGGGAAAAAAAAGTCTATATATATAGAAGAAGAAAAAAAGAAGGAACAACAGTTTTAGCACTGGTGGCGGAGAATACGCAGCGATAAACACTGCTATTTTTAAGACGTCCTGTGTTGACCTAGGGGTAGGTTGTTCGTGCACAGCTTCTACTTCGTATAAAGATCAAAACAATTCCCTGTTGGACTTCGAGTAAAATTGCGAAGTTGGAAGGGTAATGCTGCTTCTCCGTAGGCCCCCGTCGAAGTCTGACCGGGTTTAAGCAAAATCCGGCCTCGGACTATGTCCGCTCCAACACCAGATATCCCGCTTCTCCCAGGCACCAAAGCAATTAATGCCAAGCCTAGAGAACGGTGTCCGTCTCGTCCTCATTCCACCAAGGGGTCCCATTTAGTCTGCATATTTACACGGCTGGTGATACATCTGAAAGGATCGGAATTCTACGGTACTATTGGCAGTAAAGCATATTTCTTTGGCTAATTATTAATCGACGATGATAAGGACGGTGACAACAGCGTGGTCGTCTTTTTGAGTGCCCAGCTGTTGAAGAATCCTACGATCCACTATTATGGTAGAGGTGCATCTCCAAATCGTCATCGTGCTTCAGGTTGACAGGTTTACTACACTCATAGAATGATGCTCCTCCTTGCATACATGTGATTCTATGATTCCATGGAAGAAGTGAAGCAAGACCCTCCTCGTCGCGTGAAAAGGACGACAATCCGATGGACAAATAAACCAAATGACCAGTAATTCTCTACATCTCAGATCTTCGTATCTTCTTTTTAATTTAAGATCAGCTCTAAACCCGCCATCATAACCTGCAAGAAGAATACGCCAATCGATCCACATCTTCCAATAATGAAAAGAACAAGAAACTGTTTTCCGTACGGTGGAAACAATCCGCAATCATCTAAACCTCGGGTTATAGGTACAATAATACATGAATAATAATAATAGACAGTATACAGAACATTTCTTCATAGGTGTCTCCTTCCTTCCTCGGGAATTCCGTGCAGCGTTTGCTGGCTTCCTGAGCTATGCGAGACCTCAATAACATCCGTCCTCGTGATCCTTCCGGGGACGATGTTCACGCCTGGCTGAAGAGATTGCCTTCTCTGCTTGGAAGATTCCTGAACCTGGTTTTCCTTATCTCCAAGGATGCTCTCCTCGCTTCCAACCTTTGTCTGATCGAGGAACGTGAGGGCATTGGGGTCCTTGACCTGTCGCTTGCGGCCGTGGTAGGAAAGCTCAACGTCGGATTGTCCGACGCGGGCACCACTCCGTTCGGATCCGTAGTGCTTGTAATTTCGTCGGGTCTTGGAGCTGAAGAATCGGCCGCCGGTAAGCTTGTCGGCGAGGGGCTGGAGGACGGGAATGCATGAGGCGATGATGATGGTGCTGCCCTCGACACTTTCCTCGAAGTTAGCACAGACACGCCCACATAATCGTGCAAAGAAGAAAAAAAAAAAAAAAAAAAAAAAAAAAAAAAAAATAGAAGTGAAAGGGGGTGGGCGGTATAGCGGTCCACTTACCAGGTCCAGATGACGAGATCAGAAGTATCGTAAGAAAAGTCTTGGCTGGCGAGGTTTGGGAGTCGGGTTGTTTTGTAAATGGCGACGACGGTTGCACTAAAATAGATCGCGTGAATGAGCGCTACACGTCCGGCCGAGGGTGATTATCTGGTTAACTACTCACACGGAACCGATTCCCAGAGCGGCGCTGAGGGCCACCTTCTTTCTGAAAGGGATACGAAGACCGAAAAGAACGACAGCAGGGTACACGGCAAGATACAGATCGGTCGCAGCGGATAGGGCTGAAGGAGAGAAGATCAGTATCAGCCATCTTCGAAGGACAGCAAGCAAAGGGCGACAAAAGAACTTACATCCGGCATAGATGGCGTAGTTAACCAATACCCACGGGCTCCAACACTTCCTCTCGAGGGAAAAGTCCCACTGCGCCCTCGCTGGGGTGCACTGCGCGAACAGAACGACGACACATCCGAGGAGACTAAGGATGCACAGGGTGCCCAAGAACCAGAGGAAAATTCGGTGGATGCGGCTCGGGTTCATCAATCGCGTAAGGAGGTGAATGACGGCAAGCTTCGGAAGGCCAAAGGACATGATGCCCGGACAGAAACCGACGATGGTCCATAGAATCGCGCCTGATTTCTGCTTGTCGTCGAGAATGGCGAAGTGTTTGCCATTGCCCGAGCTCACGGCCAAAATTCCGAAAATGACTGCACACCAGCCGCAGATCTGTGCTGTGAGTTAGCACCGGTGTGGTGTTCCCGACAGCTCGGGGTGCAAGGGGCGGAAAGGAAAAAAAAAAATGGAAATAGGGACCTACAACGGCGAGAATGATCAGGTAGTCGTCAAGCTGAAGATGTCTCATAATTCTCCCCCGAACATACAATCTCGCAAGTGTGAAGATAGTTTCGAGGATGGTAACCACTACTATCACGGCGATGATAGCCGGGCCCTTATCCTCCGCCGCGACCTCGGGACTGAGGATAACCTCAGGAGCCGACATGTTGTGTTCCGACTAAGACAGCAGCACTCACAATGTTTTCTGTCCCAATGGCAGACCTGCCCAAGAAAACAGGCACTGGGCGAAGCAAACAATAGAAGGGAATGAAGATCTACAGATAAGAAAAAGGAAAACAAGAAAATAAGTATGAAGTCATGGTGCTTGACATGTTTTACATCAGTTTCGCGGCGGGGACCGGAGATGTGGAGGCTCAAGTTTATTTATTCTGCATGACATGTTCAATTTTCAACGGTTTTATTCTCACACGCCACTTTCCAACGTTAGTCCAGTCCAAGGATGTGCAATAGGCGAGAATTTTTCTTCGATTATTTTTTTTTTCCGCCGGGCCCCGGCAGGTACATGGACATGGGAGCGGCTTCTACTTCGGAACGGAAGTATCAGCGAGGAGATAACCTACATAGTATACTAGAATGCTTGATGAACCAAACGTGGGCACAGCATTTGATGTTATTGAGCTTTAAGATATGCGACGGGGAAGCGTCTCCCTTGGGGAGTCGTTTCCAGGGATCCGAGTAGGACTCGACCGACAGACCGGACCAGCACCTTGAAGACTGGCCAAAAACGGCATTGGAGGACGTTTATCATTACTTCCGAAGTACCACTTTGTTCGCTTCGCTTGTCGCCTGTCACTTGTCACATCTGGCATCCTGGCATGTAAAGGGCGGTCTACTTGGGAGTCCTCGCATTACAGTAGAGACGGGAAAGTACCAATATGATTGCGTCTTCGCATGTCGCACTCGTCCAGGGGGGACCGGGGATACTTCTTCCTAAGTAGCATCAAAAGAGGGTCATCCCTGGGATCCGCGTCTGGAGGTGGGGAGAAAGCCGACGATGCCGTTGGAGTGCCGGCCTTTCGTATAACAACCCTGGCCTCACTCTCCCTGTATGTAGATTACTTCGTCGTGTGTATCTTCGTATGCAGCAGCTAATAAGGGGAAATGGGACGACAGGACCAATCCGTCTTCCTTTAGTAGGACTAGCTTCGATCCTTCACACGGTAGTCGCCCTATGCTTATTTTCAGTCGTTATCGTTCTCCACTTGTGCCTTGATTTTTCCCCAATAATTGAGTTGACAAGACGCCCTATTTTAGCGAACGTTTTAAGATCTAATAATTTTTTTTCTTCGTTGTATTTTTGCTCCTTCTCCAACGCCGATCCCACCCGTAGTCCCATTTCATCATCTGAGGTACGGGGGGTCTCGGGGATAGTGGATAACCGGCGTCATTCGCTCTTGGCAAGCTGACCCGAGTGGTTTCTTTGTTGTCTGCCTCCAATTGTTACAGGGGAATGCATCAAATCGGTGGGCAATAATGATACCTCACTTTTTGCGTTGCAAAAGGGCCCAAAAGGCGCAGGACAATTATCACAGTGGATCCCATGGAAAAGAGAAATCAATGATTCTGACATTCGGGGCCAAATAAATATATATGGTTGCCTCGCCTGGGAGCTCGACCGTCTGAGATCCTCTCTATATCGTCCATGAACGGCCCCGTGATGAATCGCCTCTGCACCGCATACGCCTCACATTTCATGGCTTTCTGTAGTCAGTACATAGGTAAGCGAGTATGTACAAGTATGTGCCTCTTCCCAACGTTAAAACTTGATGTGCCCAGCCCTGTCGAAAAAGTGAGTCGGTCTTTTCTGTTCTGGGTGTTCTAGTACCTTCATTAGCGTCAATCTTCTACTGGCCTATCTGCTTCGTAGTGGATTTCACCACAAACCCGGTTTCGTTCCGCATGCGAAAGGGTCGGCAAAGGGACAAGATCGGCGGAATGTGGACTGTCTATTGCTGTCACCTCCAATAGGAACGATCCCGCCCTGAACAAGGATCTGACAGGGGACGCGGGCAGGGCAGGGAAGGGCACCAGGGACGGACGGGGCAGCTGCAATCGTACCCAGTCCCGCCTGAGGTTGGGCGGGCAATGGGGTAAACTTGGTTGCTGCCTTTTTCAAACTTATTAGAGCTATTAATGGCAAGGATGTCGTCAAGGATTTGAGGATGCCAACTTTTACAAGCGTCCACGACAGACCAGGACATGGGCATACAAGTCTTGCCTCTGCCAGCCCCCACGCACTACTCGTCCTCTTATCAAATGGTCAAATATGCGAAGGAAATGCAAAGTCTTGTCAAGGAAGCTGGGGGGCAAACTCGGCCACAAAAGCCACTGGATCTGATGCAATATTGTCTGCAGTTTTGTAGTTTGAGAAAAGATCCCCGAGGATCTATTTATACTCGTAGCCCAGTAGGAAGTAGTATTAATCTGTAATCCCAGGATCATCGTTGGGAGGAGCCATTCTCAATAGTTGTTTGGTCGAGCCTTCCCGTCTCCAGGAGCCAGTTCATGACGATTCTGTCATCCCGGCATGTTATCCAGACCGTATTATCTGGGAGCAGAGGGAAAGTCTAGGATATACTTCCGTATGTACATCCATGAACGCCCGGCGATTGCTCACCCCTGGAGACAAGTGGGACTATGGAGATGGCTCTTGGCGTGTTCCAAAGACATTCTTCCAGTCAAAGACGACGTGTCTCCTGCCGAAAAAGAGCCCGCATATTATTACTGCATTCCCACATCTCGGGTAGCATTTATCATCGGAAGTCGGTAGGGGTTTCTCGGCCTTTCATCTTACTCGTACCAGACCTGCTTCAAGACGTTTAAAAAAAAAAAAAAAAAAAAAAGGCAAACCCAACAACCCATGCCAAATCCAGCAGACCGGGTCGGACAGACCGTTTGCCTGCCTACATAGTAACATGCCTGAGTGAGGGGCGATGGAAAAAAAAAAAGGGGCTCCCATTCGGGTTCCATTCGTCACCCTTCGCATCCGAAAGATCTGGGCAAGGGCATGCTATCAACAAGAGGGGAGAGCAGGGGAACGCAGGTGGGTCAGGACCCAGAACACCACGCATACCTGTACCAGTCAACGGGGGCAATCGAGTGAATTGATAGTCCGGGGAAAAAGAAGGCGACAAGACCGGCGAGGGGCCTGGACGGTTCGACTGCAAGAATCCAACAATACTTATCACCCCCTCTTTCTCCTGCTGATCTTCATAAGATTGCTCTCGTTATATACTATACATCTGGACCACAGATCAAAAATATTCCGAAGCATCCTTCCAAGCCACTTTTCTGCAGAAATTTTTGAGTGCATTAAAATCGTAACTGTTTGAAGAAAATCACGATGACTCCTGACGAAACCAAAAACGCCCCCGCCTCGGCCGCCAATGGAAGCGGCCCGGCGACCAATGGCAGTTCGGCCAACGGCTTTGCCAAGGTACCGGTCGTCGATATTTCGGTTGCCTTGAAGGCAAACGACCTTGACAGCGTCCAGGGTCTTACCAAGGATATCTTCGCTCTCGGCTCCGAGGCGTCCAGCGGTGATGAGCAGGCCCGCCTTGCCCTCGTCGAGAAGGCTCGATCCCTTGTACGGGCCCTCGAGACTCCCAGGGAAACAATGATTAAGCACTGCTGGTCGCAGGTGAGCGCGATCCTTGGTTGACTACCCTGCGCTGTTGCTACGTCACTGACATGCTGTGATGCCGCTTCGTTAGCCCTCTGCCTTCGCTGCCTTGACTGTCGGTGTTGATACTGGCCTCTTCACAGCACTAGCCGAGAATGACGGAAGTCCAAAGAAGGCCCAAGACTTGGCAAAGAAGATTGGGGTTGACCCGCCTCTCCTCTGTATGTGATTCAGACACCCCACAATCCTCCCAACCAAGCTTGGGATTCTTGAATTCGTAAATATGTGGATTTCACGCCCCTAACAGGTGATTATGCAGGCCGGCTCATGCGCCATCTTGGTGCTATGGGTTACATCCAAGAGGTTGACGAGGACACCTACAAGCCAACCAACTTCTCCAGCTCCCTCACCATTCCCATCATCGGTGATGGCTACCCCTGCATGTAAGTACTTATCTCGAGGAGCTTGCATGAGTTGGAACAACTAGGCCTAATTTACTTGCCTCTTTAAATAGCTCCGGGTGCCTTATGGCTTCGCTGTCAAAGTTCCCAGAATACGCTATGAAAAATGGCTACAAGACACCCCAGAGCATCTCCGATGGTCCACTACAATATGCCTACAGTACGGAGCTCAACATGTTTGAGCACCTCCACGCCAACCCTCCCTATGGCTTCCAGTTTAACCACCACATGGGAGGTTACCGCCAGGGTCGACCCTCGTGGATGGACGCTGGGTTCTATCCCGTCCAGGAGCGTCTCGTCGATGGAGCCAACACTGGATCCGAGGACGTGCTGCTTGTCGACATTGGAGGTAATCTAGGTCATGATTTGGATGAGTTCCGACGCAAGCATCCGGACGCTCCCGGCCGACTGGTCCTGCAGGATCTGCCTCCTGTGCTATCACAGATCAAAGAGCTGGACTCCAAGATCGAGCGCATGGAGTACGACTTTTACACCGAGCAGCCTATCAAGGGTTAGTCACCTCCTAGCTCTGTCCTTCCTGCACTACTTTTGTATGCCACTAACAAAAAGATTTCCCCCATGATTAGGCGCCCGAGCTTACTATATGCACTCCTGTCTGCATGACTGGCCCGATGAGGTGGATGTCAAGATCCTTAACCGGATCAAGGAAGCCATGAAGCCTGGATACAGCCGTTTGCTCATCAACGAGAATGTCATCCCGCCGAGGCACGCCCAGTGGGAGGCTACCGGCTTGGACATTATGATGCTCACGCTTCTGAGCTCTCGTGAGCGAACCGAAGGCGACTGGCGTCATCTCCTCGAGACCATGGCTGGGTTGAAGATTACCAAGATCTACACCGCAGCCAACGGTGTCGAGAGCATCATCGAGTGCGAATTGACCGAGTAATTTCACGGGTTAAAATGATGGAATGGGCGTGAATGTGTTATGTTAACTTAGCGTCTGCAATATAGATTTATTTTATTGGGGCTACTAATCAGCTGTGTAAATGAATGGGAAGCGCAACCATTGGATGTGTTAACTCTTACCGAACGTCGCAGCTAGTAGCTCTTTGAAGAAAGCATCCTAGGATGGAGTTGGTGGGCGGGTAACCCCTGAGTGACGTATAAGAACTTGACTGGTTACTCATGATCACAGATATCCTATCAATGTCGACATCTCAGAACAACTGAAACTCTTCATCGTTGACTAGAAATATGAAGCGGTGAGAGACCGAAGGGCCCTGGAAAGCTTAAAGTACTGTAACACACGGCCATGTGCCCTTCCCCAGCTTCTTGAGGCAATCAGTTTTACTCAGAACCATCATCTCGAGAAAAGAAACATGCAAGAGGCAACCAGAATGAGATACTGCCCGTACTCAAGACAGGGCGCACCAGATTGGACACAAATGGAAATGAAATATTACGCTTCATAAAGAAAAGGACCGGTCGCCTCGGGCATAAGACATAAAAATATGAACTGATGTCCATGACCGGCAGATTGCCCAGAAAAGCTAGGTTCGTGGATGAAGACGGAAGGCGGTGAATTTTATGGTTGGGCTATTTCAGGAAGGCGGTCAAGATCGGCCGAGAGAGGCCGCGAATTTAAGCTCCGATGCTCATCGGAGAAACCGGAACAAATCTGATCCGATCCCCTCTCGGTGAGCCTCTTGGTCCCGTCCCTCCGAGCTAGTGTCCCTTCTTTCATCACTTTCTGATTCTATGATTCATTCCCTGCGATTTATGGCGGAATCCCAACCTGGACTGTTAATGAACTCGGTTGGCTAAGAAATCTCCCGAGGTTATGCACAATGGAATCCCCTGGTCGTGGCCGGAGGACACCGTCCTGTCAACCACCTGGACAGCTGCGAGTAGCGCAAAAGACTGTCAATGCCTGTGAAGCATGTCGCGCCGCAAAGCTGAAGTGCATAGCCGGGTCCAAAAACGGTGCTTGCAAGCGGTGTCTAGAGTTTAAGAGGGAGTGTGTTTTCCGCACTGGAGCAAGGAAGAGGGCCTCCAGAAAGGCAAGGAAGTAAGTCTGTCTCGCTTTACCACTGCTTCCCGATTCTTCGCAACAACCCTAATCTTCTCCAAGCCGTTGGAGAAGCACCATTGCCTCTACAGGGCTAAGGAGATATGGTGTAGGGATCAACCCGTAGAAAACGGTCACCAGACGAATCAAACATTCACCATCGACTTTCATACGAACGAAGTTGATGATGAAGCCGACTCCCCTATCGACACTCTCCTCCAGCACCACGAAGTCTGCATCGAAAACCTAATGCTCGCCGGCGAAGATTCTCCTCTGGATAACGGGATGCCGTTTCTACCGTCCCCGCCGTCCTCGACTCCTTCTTCAGTGACGTCGAGGAAAACTCGGCCAATCCAATCCTTTTCTCTCCAACCTCAATTTAATCTTGACTCTGCAACGTCACTGCTCTCAGAATTCCGATCCATGCTAGCCTACTTCCCATGTATCACTCTCGGTGCGGACGAGACGGTGAGGTCACTTGCCAGGGAGCGACCGTTTGTATTGCTGGCAATTCTAGCCTGCACAAGTGGGAACCGCAGCATTCAGTGTCATAGACTTTATGATGAGGAGTTTCGAAAGGTTCTGGGGTTAAAGGTGGTGGCAGGTGGCGAAAGGAGTTTGGAGCTACTTCAGGGCCTGCTGATATACTGCGCCTGGTGAGTATCAGCTTGCCTCGAACGTAGTTCGAAATACTGACCTAATTCTACATAGGTACCCTTTTCATCTCAGACCCAAGGATAAGCGGACCTACCAGTATCTCCGCATGGCGATAGATCTTCTCCATGATCTCGACCTTGACAAGTGCTGCGACGATTGCAACGAGCAAGACGTCGCGGTGACTTCTGGACAACTTGATGGTATAAGAGCGTATCTTGGTTGTTTTTACATTGTCACGACGTATGAGTTCGACATCCTTCCGAGATCTAATCAATCCTCTCTCTGAAAGCCCGGCTAACGCCATTCCTTGGCAGATTCTGTCCCATTTGGCCAAGGGCGACATGGACGACACTCAACTACACTCCATGGACTTCCACCTGCTGGTCGGCACTGTTGAACCATTCCTCGCGTCCCGAAGATACCACTCTCGCCTGCCTCGCAAGAAATGTGTACATTGGCCAAGAAGCGTCCAGAGTGTCAAAGCGATCTCAGGGCGAGGATCGAGAACCGCAGCTGCTACTGCTTGGCCTTGAAGCTCAGCTGCGCGACTGGCAATCAAAGATCCCTAGTGATATTGCCACCTCTGCCCCAGTTCTGCTTAGCGCCCTGTTCGCAGAAATCCTCATACACTGCAGTGTTCTTTTGACCTTCCCAGCACAGAGGGCCTCGTGCCAGCCGCTGAAGCCCAACGCTGACAAGGTGTCCCATGCACTCCCGCTAGTACGGAGATTTTTCGAAATAGCAGCGAAGCTAGATCACGGTCACTTTTCAGCGCTTGAGTGGGCCAAGCTGGTTTCTTGTGTCATCCTGGGCACGAAGCTTTCATTCCCTTTGAAAGAAATTCCCGGCTGGGACTACATGCGAGCTAGGAGTGAGCTGAAATTCCGCGAGTACTTGGAACAAATCTGTGGCGGAGGCGATGCCGCCGAACCATCTGGGCCACAGGAGGGCTCACCTATAACCCTGCCCACAGATATTAAGTGCGCGAGTAGGGCTATTCTCAGTGTGGTGCTGAGAAAGTATAATGGTAAAATCGAAAGGGAGAACAAGTCCGACGAGGCGGGTAGGCTCGGGTGCCCGATGTTGGATGGCAGTGCGGACGAGTATTTGTACATGTGGGATGACAACACTCCAATGGTAATGCCGATGATAGCTGACCAGGCAGATGTGGTATCTCTTGCCTTGCAAATGGGCTCTGGCGCCGAAGCGTTTCATGATGGAGAACGAGCTCCTGGACCCAGCCATAGCGCCGCCCCACAGGTAGACCCGCGGATCGTGTATCACGACTTGTGGGCGACAATGACGTTAGGCTGGGGCGAGCGTGGACTTGATTCTCTAGGATGATTTCTGTGGTGTAGCGGTAGTCACTGCTAGGCATTGCCATATGTACATGTAAAATACAATTTCTCGAAACTCGTGTTGCGGATTGATTGCCTTCTTTTTGCGACGGATGCTAATATTGCAGAGCTGCGTTGCGTGTTTATCGATCTTGAGACGGATCGACCCCTCGCAGAAGCCACAATGGGAGAAAATATCGGGATTGGTAAAGAATTCGGGTGCTGTAACAGTCGTATTTCGCTTTTGTTGCTGCTCGCCTTTCCTTATTATAGTAGTGGTGGGACTTCGCCTCGGAGTGATACTTGTGCCGGGATAATACGCCGAGTCGCCGAAGGTGTTCGGCGCCGGAAGGTCCATGGACCATCAGCCCGGCTTTTTGGATAAGTGATAAAAACTCGAAATGTTAACCCCGATATCGCATCTCTTACCCTTGCACACGAAGTACAATCCCCGAGAACGTCCGGAAGCAATCGAGGGCGACGGATCTATTCTGCTTTAATAAATCCTCCACACGCCCCGGATTTTCACCCAAGGGAACAAGCAACATCAACCATCCCAATAGCGTTTAAACCCACCTTTCTATTCTATTGTCGTACATCTCCACAATCGACTCAATACCTGTCAGCAGACATGGCGGCCCCCAAGACGGTTAAAGTGGGTGTCTTGATTCCCGCGGAAGCTCAGCTCCTAGACACAGCCTGCGTCGACATTCTCGCCATGATGGGCAAAGATTACGTGGAGTGTCTCGAAGACCTGCCCAAACACCTTCTCCAGATCGCTCCAGTCGTCACGATATCATACATCACGTCTTCACCGGTGGACGCCCCGATGTGCTTGACAGCGAACATGAAACTTCACGCCACTCATCATATCTCTGACCCGGACGTGCAGCCGGGCAAACTTGACATCTTGCTGATACCGGGACCCGATCCACGTGTCTCTTTCGAAGAACCGGTGTTGGAGTTCGTGAGGGGTCACTTCCGGAACAAATGCACGGATCTTCTGAGCGTCTGTACGGGGATCATGCTCTGCGGGGCTGCCGGTATCCTCGATGGGCGCACCGCGTGCGGGCCGAGAGGCCTGCAGGCAGGATTGAGGAAAAAGTACCCCAAGGCAAAATTGGTGGGAGAGAAATATCGGTGGATTCAAGACGAAAACCTCTGGTCTAGCGGTGAGTGTGTTGAAATTTGAGACGTCCTTCCAGGAAATCAGGTTCGCTAACTACCAATACTCTAGGCGGCATCACGAATGGGAATGATCTCGTGGCGGCCTACGCTCGTGCTGGAAAGCATTTCCCGGGACCGCTGGTCGAGATTATGTGCATGATGGCGGATGTGGGTGACCGAGGACAATCGTACTCCGAAGGGCAGACGGCGTTTACGCTGGGCTTTGTGTGGCAGCTTCTACGGTCAATGTTTGTGAGGAAGCGATAACTGGACCATGAGGGTGTTTAACTGTTGTCTGATAAATGTATCTGAGGATGGACGTTGCTTCGTAAGGTGTTTTGTGTTCATAGTGTCGCGTGTATTCAATGTTATGATGTTATATCCGGACAAGGGAGCAGGTCGGTCACTGGCTTGGCTTCACTTTGGGAAGAGTGAGCATCACCAATGGAATGGATAGACACAACGACGTGGGAAAGAAAAGCAAAACAGCAATTATATAATCTAGGATGGAAGATGTATCGAGAATGCGAAACTGTGTGACCTGATCTATGATTCCTATGAATTCCCCTTTAACTCCAAGTCTCCATCAATATGCACGTATCGGTTTCGCAAACCCAAGAGTAAGATCCGGTCTCACACGCGAGCAGCACTTCTACCTTTGTATCCTCTCCAACCCAACAGCTTAGAAGAGAGTGAAGAGAGCACCAACGAGGGTCAGGGCCGCGGAAGCTGCCACGGAGAAGGTATATCCCGAGGCAGAGCTGTCGGCGCCAGTAGCACCCTGGGCGGCGTCGCTAGAACCCGAGGAGCTGCTGGAGCCGGAGCTGGAACGAGGAGACGCGCCGGAGGTAGAAGAGGAGCTGGAGCTAGAGTCCGTAGTCGAGGCTTCGGGGGTCTCGAAGGTGGTGGGGCAAGTGAGGTCGAAGAGAGGAGTGGTGGAGAGATCCTTGGTGATGGCGAACTGCATCTTGTTGTCGGGGTTGGAGTCACGGAGGTTGTACCAGAAGGTGGGGACCTTGTTGAAAAGACGACGGCAGCCGACCTCGTTCCAGTAGTACTTGGCGTTCTCAACACTGGCCTCGGCCTGGTCCCAGGCGGGACCGCTCGAGGGCCAGCCGGTCTCGGTGACCCAGACGGGCTTGTCGCCAGCGGCGGCGAGGGTGGCATCGAAGGCACGATCGAAGAGCTGGCCAGAGTTCTTGATGTTGTTGCCCTTGCCGTTCTCATAGTAGGGGTACTCGTCGACACCGACGAAGTCGATGGCGTCGAGGACAGGCTTGTTGGTGGCATTGCCCCAGACGTCCCAGGTGTCGACGTGGCCGACGGGGACCTTGGCGAGAGGCGAATCGGCGAAGGCCTTGCGGTAGTCGCCGATGAAGCCGACGAGCACGCTGGGGTCGGCGCCGATACCAGCCTTGTTGGTCACACCGGTGACAGAGTTTCGGTAGAGATCCTCGCTACCGATGGAGATACCGATAACAAGGTCGGTCAGCTTAGTACCGTACTTCTTGACGGCCTTTTGCAGCGCGCTGATCTCCTTATCGATGCTGGCGGTGCCGGAAGTCCACATGCCCAGCAGGACGTATGTGTTGGTCTCGATGGCGGCCTCGAAGGCCTCGATGGGGTCATCCTCGGAGTAAGCCTGGATGTTGGTGTAGAGTCGAACGGCGTTGAACTTGCCAGGGGCGTTCTTGAGGTTCTGGGAGGTGGTGAACTCGGAGACCCAGTCCTTCTTGAACTTGGCGGATCGGTCAACCTTGGTCGAGCCAGAGTTGAAGCCGAGGTAGTTGTCGGCAGCGGCGGCAGAGGCCACGAGGGCGGCGGCGGAGAGAGCAGCGGAGATACGCATATTGAACTGTGATTTTTGTTGGTAGAGATTTGGGAATGGATTACGAGAATTCGAGACAGGTCGAGAAAAGAAGTTCGCGTCGTTCGGGAGATTAAATCGTCGGACGAAGCGGCGCTGGAGGACCCAAAAGAGTGATGTGAATGAACGTTGGAAAGGGAGAAAGGAGAGACAATGAATAAAGATAAATTCGACTCGGCGATAAATGAGTGACGGGAAGAACGAACGTTGATTCCTCCAAGATCAAGATCAGGACTTGGGAAGATTTTGGGATGAACTTGAAGCAAAAGACAGTCCCGAAGCTGACGATTCTTTTTCGGGAAGGAGCGATGGGGAATGCAGCCCCATGTTGATAATATTATTCAGCATTCGAATACGAGCATCCTAATTACAAGTGGTACAACTCGTCCCTGTCCTGGTACCACATTGTCCTGCGAATCCTGGCAATGCCCCTATTGCTGCCGAGTTGCCGTCGAGTACCTTGCATGTACCCGCATTACCCCTGCGCCATAAACAAGGAATTCCCGCCTCATTTCAGGGGCTCAGCTCGAGTGTGCTGGCTGTGTCATGAGGCATTAGAATTTAGGGGTCAAAACAGAACCACTTATTTCCTAAATCGCCGAAGATCTGCCAGGTCTACGCGACGTGATGTTTTCTCCACTCTCACCTGCTGGCAGCTGTGTATTTGTGGATGCCATCTTGCTTTCCTGCGACCTCCTTGGCGTCTCCAGCTTTCTTCATCAGCGGGACGACGATTGATGTTTCGATGATCCAGAATCATGTCTTCTTTTCATAATCCGTTCCTTCAGGATTTAACTTTCTTGTCTCTAGAGCTTTTAGTTACAAGTACTCCTCTCGACCACTCCAGGGCAAACTCAAACTCTCCCTCCCTCAGAAACCATCCCTTAATATTGACGGTGGAACTCAACAATCTCACCGTGTTTTAGCCAGGGGTTTTAGTGGGCGCGACTCTCTAGAAAAGGGACCCACCATCCAAATTAGTCATTCACGTGTGTCCATGCCAGACTCCATTCATCCTTTGTTCGTGGTTATGGGAGGGATATGGTGGAGTTCTTCGACAGGCTGGCTGCCAACATCCTGGATCAGGATCTTCAGTGACAGGCTGGCAGCATTCCTGGAGCGTCTTTGTTGAGAGAGGCCTCACCGTTCATCCGGTAATAGAATCCTAAATAAAGATAAAAATCCCAACCGCATTCGAGAGGAGAGAAGTAACCTAAAACCATTCTTACAACGGTGGAGGCGGAGCCAAAGAGCAAGCCATCAATGCCTCGGGGCTACACATACAGATACGTTGATAATATACCTCTTGCCGCCCACCTTCTATTACCATTTATTTCTTGCTCGAAGAGATCGAAGGTTAGCAGTCTTCCTCTATCAGAGCTGTCAGTTTAGCGCAAAACCTACTGGAGTAAAAAAGGAGAAGAAAAACCTATAAGAAAAAAAAAAGAGTAAAAAATAAAAAGGAGGCAAAAAAATTCGGAACCCGCCGGTGCCAGCTTACCGAGAAAATCCTATTACTTCCCGGTCCGACCAGGGATCGAACCAAGAACACCTCGAGCGCTTTCAACCAGCTGCCAAGAGGGGATGGCGTTAACCAGCTGCTTGGCTGGCAGGTTCCTTGAGGGTCTTGCAAAAGATTTGTTCTTACGTAGCTAACTTAGGGTTTCGATGGATTGCGGTGGCTCCTTCCGTGATGAGGTTCCTTGGAGGGTGAATGATTGGCGGCTCCTTCCTCATTAAATAGATCCCGAACTTTTAGAGGGAGGCTGGGCATGAGCCGCTATATATATGCATAAGCATCAGGCTGCCCACCAGATCGGCGGTATTTCCTGTATTGGATTTGTCTCTTTGACTGGTGCTGCCTCATCACCGCCTGCACAACTTGACCGCAGTAGGCCGGATCTTCCAGAGAAAAATCGCAGAAGCAGACGACGTAAGTATTTCGTTTGATAGCTCTCCATCCGCCACCAAATTGCCGTATTCCCTCTGTATGGCGTGTCCCTATCATCGATCGGCTTACTGCCCGCGGCAGATGATGCGATCAAAAGGCTATATAGGAAGATGGGGTCGCAAGCCCGTTTGTCTCACTTGTGAGGTGTAGACAGATGGGAATCTCTCACTAGTAGGGGCTGCGGTAGGTGGGAGAGTATGTTCACATATTCAACTGTGTTCATAGCGATACTTGATGATCCACGACAAACACATCGAACAATCAAGGCGCGATAATCTGTGACCGTCATTGCTGCATATGTATACCCAAGGTCCAAACATCTTTGATTCTACTTAAATGTTAGGGAACGAATGTATTAGAAGAAAAGCGCACTGCTAAAGGTGAGGTCCTCGACCAAAAGAAAGCATCAAAAAACTATCGCGCTAAGAAGGCTCAAAAGCGCATCCACGCCCCGGCCCCCTCTCAGAAGTCGGGACTAAAAACACAGGTCCGAGGAGAGATCGACGTCGATTTGGGGAATGCTGTCTTCTGGTGGCCGTCCAGTGACCAGAAAGAGGAAGTAAATTCATTCTGTCGTATTAACTAACAGACTTCAACATTTTCAGGGATCAAGTCTTGGAATATCGTCGGATAATCTGCCTAGTGTCTGTCGCCCAATTAACTCATGGGAACACCGGGGAGTTCGGTCAGCCCTGGAAGAAATGGTTCGTCAGCATAATTTTCCTTTCCTCTTCCTTACTAATACAGCCATGTCACGGATATAGAAGGTCAGTGAACCGACTTACATCCATCCACATCCTCAAGAACAGTCTTCTCAATCGTGCATTTCTGTGCTGCGCTAATATCTTGAGACTTCTGGTTTCCGCAGGTAGCGCTAAAGCAGCCGTTATCGTCCATAGCTCGTTGGAGGGCATCGTCCTTCCAGCCAAAGACGTAATCGCCGTGTTGCCCGTAGCCAGTGGGGTCTCCCGTGCTGAGCACGAACGGCTGAGAGCCATCCTCGGGCCACTGGGACTTGTCGTTGAATCCGGTAGTGTCCCAAATGATTTCCAACATGAGCTGTGGGATCTTCACGGGGTGGCTGGCAGGGCAGTCTCCGGTGCTCAGGAAATTCGAAGGCCCCCTGCTGGGGTAGGAAACGTGGTCTTGATGGTTGGCGCTGTCGAGGTTCTTCCCATCCCAGCAGCTGAAAGTCCGTTAGCATTTTAAGAAAGATGAGAGCATAAGCGGGGCCGAGACCAGGTCGTGTTCAAAGGAAGGGAGTGACTTACGTCGGGTAGAGCACGTTGGATCTAATCCCGCCGAGACACGGAATGTTGGGGAAACCTTCGAAGTCCAGCCTGTTATCGAAACATGGGGCCGCATTATCCCCTTGATAATTCGGACCAGAATAGCAGCGGAAGCAGCTCTGGGCCTTGTATAACGGCTCGCGTCTCATGGGGTCCCCAACCAGCATGCGGAATCCCTAGACGAAGCTACGGTTAGGTGCTATTGGTTCACAAGAAGACAGGATATTCTGGGCTTAGGGAACGACATACAGGCTGGAAAGCAGTCACTGTGTTCTTGCTAGGAGCAATATAGTACACAGTTACACCACCCTTGGTTTGGGTGGTGAACCTGTCACCAAACAGCAGCCTAGAAACGTAACGATGTCAGCAGTCACCCTTCCGATATTCTCATCTTTTAATAGGAGAAATTTAGCGTCTCTGTCTCCAGCGAGGCCCAAGGCACCCCGACAAAAGATCTTCCTAAGGGTAGGAATGTGTTCTCC
Source organism: Scedosporium boydii (assembly GCA_002221725.1). Classification (NCBI taxonomy): domain Eukaryota; kingdom Fungi; phylum Ascomycota; class Sordariomycetes; order Microascales; family Microascaceae; genus Scedosporium; species Scedosporium boydii. Next base: position 124,582 of record NJFT01000065.1, on the reverse strand, counting down.
TCAACTGAACGCTTACCGGTTGGGCATTTGCGGAACACGCCTGTAGGACCCATTCCGAGCCTTGAAGTACACATTTGCCGTCCAATAGTTGGAAAAGTCGTCAGCAGGGCCGCAGGTCGTGCAGGTTGCCAGCTTGGATATGTCCGTCGACGGCATCGTGGCGTTGAACGCGTTTCCGCCAACCACCTGATGCATGTGGGGCGTCGGAGCCTGGCCGGGATTGACAAGAGGGTCAAGGCGCTCAATGGTAATTTGCTCGCATCCGAATCGTAAGTGGTTCAGGCCTTGGAGAAACTGGGCCTCGACGGCCGCCACGAAGGCGAGAGTGGACAAACGCATCTTGGGGGCGTTATGAAGATGGTTGTTCAAGAACAAAGAGGCAGGAAATCGAGACCTCTGGAGAATCAAAGCAAAAGGAAGGTCAAAGGCATGAGAAGGTAAGGAATCGAAGAATCAAATGGGGGTATTATGGCGGTTCATATCATCAGATAACTCGACGACTCCGGTCTCGTCCTCCATATTAATGCTATGCCTACAATAACTACACACCACCTCAAAAGGCATTCAAATAATACATCAGCCATCTGACCGATTATGGCTATTAACAAGGCCTACGATACCTGGAAATATAGCTCATCCAGGGTAATTATCTAGGTTCGGCAGATTTCCCGCCTCCTAGTCCCGGAAACGTCCGGTTGGATGGGTAATAAACGTCAACCAACTTGGTGGTATTGGAATTCATCTAGTTTAATCTGGCCCGTCCAATGAAAGCGTTACGTTCCTCGTCTTCTCTAGAGAGAAGCGGTCGTCGTCATTCATATTCTTGGCCGGAAGTCTGTGCCCCAGAGATATCAGGGGAGTGAGCCCGCTGAATAAGAAGTGAGTGGTGGCGAATGAGACCATTTGATCGGCCCCTCCTGCGATAGAGACGTGTGCCTCCAAGGATGTTGAAGCGTCTTGTTGGCCGCCGCATCGCTAAGGCCGGCCAATATGGGTCCCCGGACCCGAGGTCCGCCGTAGACAACGTCCGATTTAAGGTCTTCCGGGTTTTATGTACAATAGAGTGCGGACCCTTGGCCGGCCGCATGCGAGGGCAGTGTCAGGAAGGCTCAAAGCTTGCTCATTCCCAACTAGAAAGATACTAATGCTCAAGTATACAGATATTAACACCATTATTTTTCTCTTCGTCCTCCGTTTTTCTGCTGGAAATCTACCAGAAAATGGTCGTCTTCAAACGAAGCAAAACTTATCCCTCCTTAAATTTCAGCCATCAAGCTCCAGGCTAAGTGAGACCTTTTACCAGCTAAATGCGTCATCCAAAAGCACATAAGGCCGGCTTAGAGGCCTCCTCCTGGCCAATGATACGACCTTCTGGCGTACATCATCTGCCATACTTGGAGGCCCACAAACAATAATAGCCAGGGGCCCTTTATTCTTCCCTCCCAAAATTTCCTGTCCGAGAATAGAGTCCAGATCCACACGCCGCCCAACCAGGGTCTCGATCTGAACACTTCCTGCGAGCGCGGCCAAGACAGGAGCTAGCTCGGCTGCGAGGCCCGGCTTTCGAATCGACCAGAATAATTTCCTGTCCTTTGCGGCGTTCTGTTCTAGATGCGGTAGACAGGCGGTGATCCCCACGCCACCAGCAACGCACAGGATGCCAGTGCACTCCGCGAGCTGCGAAAAGGTGTGCCCGGAGTGGTTGTACGGCCCATCGATTAAGACTCGGAGGCGCGTCGACGAGCCTGACGCTCCAGAAACGCGAGCCAAGAGCTTCTTAGTAATTCCAGTCCGACCGCGAGCGAAGAAAGTCGTGGTGGCGTCTTTACTATTGCGTGTGGATACATCGGCAGTGGCGACGGCCTTTGATGCGCTAGTCGATTTCTCAGCATCTTGTTGGTTCTTGTCAGACGTAGGACTAGACTCCTGCTCGCCATTATTTCTGCCTCCTAAACTGCGATATGCTACGGAGAAAGGATGATTCTCCCAGAAGCGCCAGTCTAACGTCGGGAAACAGAGGTACGCAACGCCATCCTTGAGATACGCGCCTTGGACATCTATGCGGAAGTACTCTCCGTCCGTGTCCTCGATTATGGTGATGTGCGCGGTATGGCTACCCTGAAATGCCATACGAGCCAGTCTCGCAACACGATCGGCTCCCCAGATACCACCGGCAACAAAAATCCAGATCTCATAGCCCCACTTATACTCATAACAATACCAAATATGGTAGTAGTATCCAAGGGTAAAAAGCAGAGCGAGCACGACATGCGATGCAAGAAAGAACTCGTAGAACTTTTGCCGTACCCAAAGCAGGGAAAAAGGCAGGATGGCGGAAGCGGCGACGGTCCCCACTATGCCCCAGGCCCAATAGAGACGGGCCAGCTCGTCCTGGTAGGTGCCGTTAACGATGTAATACGACAAAAGCATGACCGAGTGAAGAATGGTATGGAACGCGGCCCAATACCCTAGCCAGCGGTGCAGCAGAAGGTATGTGCTATAGCTCCAGTCGGTGATGTAGAGCAGCACGTTGTTTCGGGTCGCGAATAAGAACAATGCCACGACGTTCCCCATAGCCATGACACCAGCGCGGTTGCCGACAATGCTCAGCGTTTGCAAGTCCCTCGAAGAAAAACTCGCCTGCGGTTGGGTGATAACGTAGGGCGCTAGGAGGAGGATGAGATTGAGGAAGCTGATGAGGAATATGTACATAGCTTGTCCGCGGGTTGGCACCCAGGCCCCGGCCACAGGCTCACGATGATATTTGCCCCATACAGAAGGGTAGACTAACACCGATTTGGCATAAGTCCATCCGCGACTCTTCGAGAGCCCGGGGATGAGACGGATGAGAGAGAGCGAGATGGGAAGGAAGATGGCAACTATTGCAATAATGATTCTGCCAATGGTCAGCCGTTTTAATTCTCCTCTCAAAAATAGTTTCCAAATTCCACTTACGCCATTGTCGAATGGCCAGATTCATTCGTCTCAAAGTTAGATAAATAGTTATACTGCATTTGCCAATCTTCGGGATCAACGAAGCTTGTAACATTCAATGGCTTGCGGGCGCCAGCAGCCATGGGTAAGGGGCTGGAAACGTCGAAAGTGATTAATCCCGATTCCCTTTCAATTACTGAAACCTGTTGACGAGCCTTTAGACTCCTCGTGTCCGTTGTGTTGTGTGTGGTCGCATTGCTGGCTTCTGTTGAGTTCGTATTAAGAATAGCGTGAGATTCATCTGACCGGGCATCGCTCAGGGCGTCGTGGTAAGACATGACGGGGGCGTACTTGTAATTTCCGAGAGTCCCAGTTCCGAGGTGAGAGGCCCAGTAATCCTCTATCAGGCTCATAGCAGGACTACCGCTCAATGGGCAGTATGTGTCGATACAGAGCGCCATGGTCTTTAGGAAAGCTGGATCTTGGACGAAGCAGCTGGGCGGCGTAGAGACCGGGTTGTGGCTAGTGCCGTGGTTCTCCGTAGTATCAACTGGCGTACAGGACAGCTGCTGTTTACTGATGACGCCCCGGCATGCAAAGCAACATGTTGGATTATACAGGGTCTTCCCCCATCCGATGAGACCTATACCATCACCGCGGACGCCTAGGGCGTGTAGGGAGAAGGCAAGGCTGGACACCAGAAAGCCAGCTAGTATCATCGTCAGTCGTGAATTTTGCTATATTTTGTGCTTGATAGACAAAGGATATCTAGGAATAGTGAGAAAGCTTGCAAGAAAGGAGAGGGACAGGAGGGATATTAATATCAAATCAAGCGAATAAAACATATAGAATCATTGATACTATAACTCGTAACGGGGTCCTGCACTATTGGCCCAGAGGTTTACCGAAATATGACCCTCACCCAGTGGACTGGTGGACCATGGTAACGAATCCTGGAATGGCACATGAAGGAACGCGACAGAGAGCAAGTTTTCAACAAGTTTTATGGACTCAAGGCCACCATAACCATAATCACATACGGAACGGCCTGTATTGGCCAATACGAGCGACCACCCACTCCGTGTGCGGCAGTACTATTATTGTACAGGCCAAGTACCTACCCGGTATGCTCCCTATGTATGCTCGTAAGGGCATGATGTAGGTCGTAATGATCTTTGAGTATCCTCAATATGGAATTACATTGATACTAGAAGGTGAAATATCTTCATACTACACACTCCGAACACACCACTCGGGAATGATGCCATTGATAAACTTCATCCGCTTGAGAAGCGTTCGTGGACTAGGTCGAATGCGTCAATCGCGTCGGGTACGAGAAGGGACTTTAGGTATAGAATCCCTCCGTGCTGGAACTAGACTCTGTGTTTTTGTTGCAGTTATTCTCTCAATACTTGCCCGATTCGCTCGATGACGCCTCTGTTTTGACCTACTGTCACGATCTTCACGGCGAGAGTTCGCCCAATTTTGACGGCCAAATCCATTCTTGGAAGCTGACTCCTCGGTTATCTTAGTATACATTAAGTGTACTTCCGTTATACTCGATGTCCAGTTCTCCAGACCGGGATGTATCACAAGTTGTGTTGCGTCTCGCTTCAGATATCACTTTGTCTGTCCCACGCTGCTTTGACGTGTAATAGTGAGCGCATTTGAGCGGATTATTATTGCGTCTTATGGGCTTGGCTGGATCCCCCCTGTCACAGCCCCTCCTCGCTTGGCCACTTGAGGCCATAGAGAGTCCTGAAGCCGGGAGATCTACGCCAACCATCCTACGTTAATAGCCGTCTCGGATCTTAAAATGCCTGGCGGAAGCCTCAGTGACCCAGGTTACCCAGCAGCATGCCGGTGCAGTCCATGTTCTAGAGTAAAACTCCCCCAGTCCTCAATTTAGGAATTCTTTACTAAAACCTCCAATATATATCATAAGAATTTATCTCCCAGTCTACATATAGTGGGGGCGCACCGCTGAGCCGCCAACGGCAGCCACTCCACTTAAAGGTGGGAGGTGTAACGAGTGCCAGCGAACCTTCACCGAACGTCGTCATCGGTACGCTGTACGCCTCCTGTAAAATATCTACACATCACATGGCGATGCCTGTCCGGGCATACAGCCCAGCCAGTCCTCACCGACCTCAGAGTCGAGCTGCAGCGGGGTCAATGGGCAACAATAACTATAGACATGACACTTCAGCGTGGAATGTGAGGAGCGGCGATTAGTGAAGACACGGACCATACCCTACCTTACAGCGTATTCGCTAACGCTCCCCCACTCGGCGACCACGGCCAACCTTACGCATTCGTCGAGTGTAGCCGACCAGACAAAGTGTAAGAGAAAACTTCAAAGTGGTCCAATGGTCTCGAACAGGCCGGGAAAGCCTCTTATCGGATAGGGAAGCTACTTATGAATTGGAACCTACAAATATGAAGCTCTTGGAAAAACGTGGACAAGACCCAGAATGTAAGGAAAGAATTATGTGAATTGTGAATTGAAATCGAAAAAGCAAGATATAAAATCCTCGCATGACACTGAGGGAACTTCCTTTTTTCTCCTGATTCTCCGTTCCCTAGACTCGGGTCTTATTAGAAACCCGGAGGTTACCCCTGCGCTTTCCGGAGCATATTCACACTCAGAGTTTACGAAGTAGAGTCACTAATTGTGAATTATAAAGATGGGACCTGTATTATTATCTCCGAAGGCAGTCCAGTTGCGGAAAGTTAGGGAGCAGTCGCAGTTGTACTATATCTGCCTAGATCTCTCGATCCCGCGTTGTTTCGATATTCCGTCTCGGGGCATTCAAAAACTTTGAAGGTAACCCTAACCCGCAATTTATGATGGATAAGCTGAAATGACCATGTACAGGAACCCAACAACGCGGTGATGTTCCGATCACTCTTTACCTCTCAAACTAAATCGCCAGTATTCCCGGCTGATCCGAAAATAGGTGAAGTAGATGACTCTGACATTTCTTAACTTTTGTTCGCATCTTTCCCCTTTGGAGACCGGCGCAACCGGGGTGGTTGTGTCGGCATCTCGCACCTGCGCCAAATATAAGAATGGGTGACGGCGTCCACTGCGACGTATCCAAATCCGTGACCCCTCGTACTCGAGGGTTCCTCAGATGCCTCCGGTGGATAGTGAGTCAGCTCCGGTGGGGTTCGAGTCCGAGTTGAAGATGGGGTGGATGAACCCGTCGAGCTCAGGCTTTCGAAGTCTACCGTAGGAATAGGGCTTTCTTCAATGGGCTGGGTTGGCTTCTTTTTGCAGGTGGGTGGGGGATGTTTTGGATCCTTTCCTTCTTCGAGAGGGTTTTGGCCAGCGGCCAGGAAGAGGAGTTGGGAGATCACAAGGGAGAATAGCGCGAGCCTCATTTTTTCGAGTGCGGATTTGATGGTGCCAGGGGAAAAGAAAACAAGGAATGAAGAACGAAGAACTAAGATAAATGTTCTGTGATCCTCAACCTCGTCAAACCACCCACATTTTATATTCTCCCGACGATCACCGTGTTTGATCCGTCATGAAAACCTTTTCTTCTCCCGAATTTCTACATCTAGATCGGGATCGTCTCGGACGGACAAGCATGCAATATCGCCGTTGCTATTTATATCATGAAGGAAGCGGGGTGCCGTCACCTGCGCTCGCCTCAATCCATCCGATAATTGTAACAAGCCGTGTGGCAGTGCCAAGTTCACCCATAGATTCCAGTTCCTTTCCGCCATTTCTGGGAGACAACTGGATTCTTACGGCCGATGGATAAAAGGTAAAAGGACTTGCAGTTGCCACAACCGCGGCTCGGAACCGGCCATAATCTCTATACATATTGGAAGAAACGCATTTTCGGCTGGAGCACCACAGCTTGAGGCATCATAAACACTACGGTTTCACACGTCCGGAGAAGAATTCAAGGGTCCACGATAGCGGTGATGTACGCTGCTAAACCTGTCTTACAGGAATTAAACTCAATCTGCAGGCCGAGATAACCTCCACATTATGTGCTGATTGCGACACTTAAGCGATCCCAAGCTACTCGTTACCGACCAAACCCATCTTCACTCCCACCATGACACATCAGTGTTCCGAAGTGTATTGGTGCCACAATGAACTTCCCCTCCCCTCACATGGTGCGACATGAAGTCGTCGATGAATCTCACAGCCATATTGGCCCTTCCGTAAATTTCCTTCGCGGCTTCTTCGAAGGTATCGTGTCCATTCACAATCGGGCCCCAGGGCTTTGGAGCGAGGTAGGTGGAACCGAGAACCAACCCATTGATAGTCTGCGGGAAGAGCGACTTTAACTGCCTCTCTCCACTGGGCGCTAGATTGAGACGCCGGGGAGAGCCATCAGGAGGCGCCGGCCACGGATATGTTGCGTCCTTGAAAAGAGTCGGGATACGGAGGATATCGCTATGACGGAGAGGTATCTCCTCTAGGAGAAGTTCGAGGTTCTTATCGAGGTGTTTCTGGGCGTAAGAATTGACTTCTAGGAGCTCTTCTTGCCCGAGTAAGTCGGAAATTGTTGTGTTGAAAAGTGTCGCGTCCAAGAAGAAGGTTTCGTAATCCGGGGCTGAGTCGCCGTCGTATGTTATTAGGGTTGATCCACCGTTGCCATCTGTTACGGCCTTTCGTAGTAGGTCAAGAGCTGATTTCGTATCTGCCACGGCAATCGTAAATCCTAGTTCATTTTCAAACGGAAGGAATTGAACCATTTCATCCACATGTCCGATAGAGAGCCAGCCAGCCTCCAGAAATAGCGGCTTCTGCAATCCTTGACTATCGAGGAAGGTGACCATTGACTTTGCTGGGTATAGGTCAAAGTGCTTTCCCATAATCACGCGTCCGACGGGATATTGGACTCCCGACCGGGATGTGTACGGCGGTATAGTCTCGATGTTGCCACCGGAGTTGATTTCTTCCCACCCGAACCCGGAACCAGGTCCAGGCTGAAATGCACCAACTCTAGGACCCCGGAGCTGTTGGAAGACTTGTCGCCCTGAAGTGCGGGTTGACTGTGCCGAGCGCAGGAGGATCCGGACCGAGATTGTGCCGTTAGGCCCGGGCATACTTGCATAGGCCGGCTCGAAGAAGTCTTGTGTCCAAATATCGCCGGTATCGTTTATGATAACAACAGGAACATCGGATGTCGTGTCGGCAATTCCTTCCTGGATCGCTTGCACAAAGCGAGGCTGCCATCGAGACAATGTTTTGTCTCCGGATGTAGTTAGAACTACGCTGGGTTGTTGTAGATGATGGTGAACAAGTACTGGTGCTTGCTTTAGTGCGACGGAGTCAACATGCGTTTTGTTCCGATCCTTAACTTCGAGGCGAACAATGACTGATCCGTCCCACGATGAAGCGTTTGTGACTAGTCCCCGGCCATCGAGCTTTAGATTGATCCCTTTACCGAGTTGTGTCTTGTTGAACGACGTCTGGTGGTCTACAAGCAGCCACTCTTCCAGGTTCGGGTCAATATCTTGACTCCAGAAAATTCGGACACGATCACGAGATACAGCTGACTGGATGTATATTCGTCCGGAGGCATCGTCAGAGAGGTCATTGAGCGGGAGAGTTTGAAGCGGTGCTGCGAGATCGGGTGCGATGAGTATGTCGCCCGAGGCATCGTGACACGCAGCCAATTCTTCGTTGCTGAGCTCGTTTCCAACGAGGTCCATTGAGGAGCATCGATGGAGTGTATCCCCAATATTTGGTAGGAATATAGCACCATGCTGTGATGTCCATCTCTCTTTGTCAATAAGATCAGACTCATCGATTATGCCGTCCCGATTGGTGTCTGCAAGAATGCAGGGTTTTGTAAAGCCATGGTCGCAGGGAGACGCTGAGACGGTCTTGGATGAAAAGAAGAAAAGGATGGCAAGGAGGGGGAGACGAAGTGGAATCATTATGAAGATGACCGGACAAGGAAGTTGTGGTTGGAGGAAAGAAAGAGGGCCGTTGGTGCTCAGGGAATGTGCTTCCATGGACGATTGGAGAGATCGAAGGATGTGAAACCACTTTTATATTCCTACCGACTGTATGCACTGAGGGCCTATCCCTAAACGGGAAATTTCTGTGCATCCAGCGGCTCTTTCGCTTGACAGTAAGCCCGTGCCTTGATATAATGTCCGGAAACGGCAAATTTCCAGGCCAAGAATCTCCCATTGATATTTATTAATACGCGTCGATAGTGGCACAGGAGCCACTCATGGCAGGCGATTCTCGAGATCATAGGCTCTTGATGATGCTCCCAGATATACCTGGCCTCCAAGTGAATTTATTGATTAACTAGCACTCTACATAGCAAAAATGTAAGGCTGATCGAATAGCTCATCCCATCCGTGCCTAGATCCACCGGTACATTGCCGCTGTCCTCTCCACACGCCCTCGAGGAATTCTCTCGCTACTAACGGCGAACAAATACCCAAAGCCCGACTAATCCATCTCAGCTCCGACACCACGAAATTACGTAGCGATAGGTCCATAGGGTCTAGCTCTATTCCTGCAATGGCCAATGGCCATAAAACTAATTTTCGCTGACGAGACCCAAGGAGGGAGGAGTCAGATGATATCGTCCTGAGGTCGGCCACTAGACTCTGGAAGGAGGCGGCTCTTTGACCTGCTAGGTTGGAAAGGACACTAGGATAAGATAGTAGGTTGGCTGCCGTTCTCGCTATGTTGCGCCCGGGGTCGAGTGAAGCGATACAGTAGAGAACCACTGCAGATTGGTAAATCCGGGCCATGATCGTCCAGTCGGAAGGCTCGCTTGCACCCACTGAAGCTCTGTTTTTGGTATCTATGCGACCGTCGAGGCGCTGGGATGCAACCTCTACCGCCCACTTGTCTGGTGAGAACGCCACAGCATGATTCAGAATGTGTCTAAGGTCGGCCAGACTCTGTTCGTCAGGCTGAGACCCTGCGCGTTGGGACCGTGTCCAATTAATGCGAATAATGTCGGCCAAGAGATCTACGGGGCATGGAATGCAAGTAGCTAGGCCGTGGGGGAGAAGGTTGGGGAGCAAAGGAATGAGATCGAGCTGCCTCTGTGCCCTTGTTGGTTCGACGTAGGGGGCGGTGGTGGTTCCGAAGACGTCGACTCTGCGACACAGTAGTTAGATATGAGTTGTTGAACTCTCGGGTCATGATACGACTGCTCGTACAGGACAGAATATCTTAGCAGATGTACCAAAGCCGGTGACGAGATGAGCGTCGAAATGCCACCTTTCATTTCTATTATGGAGGCTGCTCCGTCGCTATGAGATCTCCAATGAGGAGAGATCATATGCTGGATCTATGTAACCGGCCAGGGAAGTTTGCATTAGCCAGTGGTGGCGGGGATCTGATAATACGAGTTGTGGACTGAACGAACCTCGATTAACTGAAAGATAAGGATGGACGCGAGCGTCATATCGCTCTTTGCTTCATCTTCTTGGCTCAGCGCTTGAGTGATGGTTCGAATTGCCGATCCACGATGATCCTGTAATCGACCCACCAGGGCAGCGCGGTGCTCTATCGAAGGTTGTTGGAGACGGAGGACTCTGTGTCCCAGTGCAGAGCATATTATAGCTTCAGCAATAGCGTGTCCAAAGTGTGGGAGCGCGGACGCAGGGATGAAATATGGAGAACTCGGCCCACCCTCCCCCGTTGCGGAAAGGTCCCGACATATCTTTTCGTTGTCTAATGCAGACAGTTAGAAGCGTTCTTCACAGGGACTGTGAAACATGACACGCACAGTACGTTGTCGCTTCATGCAAGATGCGAGCCGGGTCTGCGTGCGTCAAGTGCGGGAACAGGGTGGCAGCAGCATTGCGGCCTTGACTCTGGGAGACCACTACGCTGGAGCTGGCAGTGGGTGTCGCATCTCGGTTAGCGATTCGGTCTCGTCGGCGTCTCGGTTTATCCGTGCAAGGTTGAGTCCATTTTAGCGGCTTGGATGTGTATCCTGGGCATTCAATTCGCCGAACACGGCACTTCTTGCATGTCGGTTTCGTCGAGTCACACACCAACCGTCTTTTGCGGCATTCCCAGCACTGCTTGGGACCTTCCATTCCGGTCCGTTCCGTGTTGTAATCTAGGCTGTTTCGTCTCGTTGTTTTTTTGCGCTGACGGTCCATTCCCCGAGAGAAGATTGAGGAAGCAAAGGGTAGATATCACCGGTGCTTCTCTGTTGTCTCTCGTGCCATTTACCCCAGGACCCAACACTAGCCCATATCTCACCAAGGCGCAGTCGGGTTCTCCATGTGGAGCACAGCTGCTTCGCCCGCCCATATTGCGCGTCATGATCGACCTCCAGATTGTCCCAATGCAGTAACATTTCTGGCCAAGACCAGAAGTCGGGTCAAATTGCCCCGAGTGGCTGAGAATCAAGTCAAGCCACGGCGGAAGCTCAGGACACGCAAGAGTGGCTGAGGAGTGCTGCCTTCAGCGGGCTTGCTCGTTTTTCGTCCGTCGTCTCAATTTCCTCTTCTTCGTCCGCTTCTCTCGCAACACACAATAGAGAAACCGTCTGAAGCTTACCGGGAAGAAGTTACCCCATTTCTCAAATGGAAGTTTTGCTCTTGCTTTGAAAATATCCGCTTGCTAAGGAATCCAACTGATCGATGTTAGCCCCAAAGATGAGGAACTCTGTGTTTTGCAAGGTGTCGTTTGCTCAAGTGAGCAACTTTTCGACAAAATATCACATAACTTTCTGAGGAATGCCTTGGGAATCCTCTAGGCAATTCGATATTTATTTGGGAGTATGTTCTAGGCTATGGCGCTTCGACATGTCTCGGGTCAACTCTCCCAGCAGTATGACACGTAGGATACTCTGGAATCTGGATTGCGACATACTCAATTGTCCCGCGAGAAGGGCAATCTGCTGGCTTAGAAGGGACGATCCATTCATCACTTAATGGCCGACCCTCTAAAAAGTCGATTTGCCTTTAGTCCCTGGCAGTGACGGCCTGAGGGGTTGACTCCTGGTGCTAGATAGCGGGGTGGCATCGGACTGCTCTAGATGCTCACTCTGTGCTGTTGCGTGATGCGTCTTCACGTATAGGTATCAGGCTAGATGCCAAATTGCATAGTGCAAGCCCCTCGTGTCTGAGTCTTACCTATGCCGTCGAAGCCTACACCGAGATTCACAAGCCCAAAAGTCCCACAATCCCACAGCTACCAGTCACCTTGGAGAATAACGGCCAATTTTCCCTCACCAATTTGACATGTAAATGCTACTGGACCTCCTGGGCAGCCATTAGGTCGAATTATTCTATCAAGCCTGGTCTTCGAGCGGGGTGAGATGTGTTCCTTAGATCTTATTGGGGGTGGGCTGAGATGCCTCCTCTTTATGACTTTATCATTGGACGTAGCTCATGCGGGAGGCCAACCACTTTCTGACCTGGTGCCAACCAGAGCTGTGAGCGAACACTCGTTACTTTTTTGTTTGTCGGATTGCTTAAGATGAGGAGCTCGTATCTAATGATGTGTTGGACCTCTCCTGTCCGCTTTTCTCCACCTTCCTCCCCGGTGTGGTCTTTGCCTTTTTCTTCACTCTCTTCAACTATCCGATTATTACGCAAAGAGCCATCGCCAATATGTCTACCCAGGTTACACCAACAGGCCCCAGAATACAGAGGAACAACCGCCTAAATGCCCAGTTCCAAGCCTTCATCAGAGGCGAACGAAAGATCACGTCACCAAGCGACGGTCAGCAATTTCTTCTATCCGTCTGCGCTCAGGAGTCGGCCCAAGAAGCTGTCGAGCGCCTCATGGTACGCCCCTTTGGGCTAGAGGCCGTTGCACAAGCTGTTCGATGCGACCTGGGACTTGATTACGTTCAGTCCTATGTCGCCAAGTTTATCATGCACATATCGGTGCAGGAAGTCAAAAGTCTCAACTCGGGCGCCTTTCTCGACAAGATCTTGGAGAGGATTGTGGATCCTCCCACCTTCGTGATCCAATTTCTTGATTTTTATAAAACTGGAAAGTTGAATGACGAGTCGATCGAAGCACTGGCATGGCTAAGTCTTGAGCTCATGTCTTCCACCGCTCTTCCGGTGGAAGACATCAAGCAGGAGCTACTAGAAACAGTCAATAATGGATCACTGATGAAATCTCAAAATCAAAAAACGCGGGGTTACGGATATCGCCTCGAAAAGCTCGCCCGCCTGCTCGCCACCACCGGGTCTCCCAACGTTCCCGGTGGTCCAGGCGGCCGACACGACAATGACTTCGAGGACTTTCGAAAGGTTGCAGTATATCCCACTAGGGATGAACTCTTGTACACTGCCATGCCGTATTATCGGCTGGCTGCGGACATTACCCAGGTTCCGATGGAAGACAGGGCCAGAGCCCATCTTGACAACCAATTCCGGCTCCTGCGCGAGGACATGCTTGACGAGCTGAGACACGACATCCAGGTCGCGACTGGAGTGAAGAAGCGGGGACGAAAAACGCCAGTTGTCCTCGGAGAACTGCGGCTGGAGGACATCCTCTTGCGTACAAAATTTAATCCTAACGCGCGTGTGTCTTTCCTCGTATCATGCAAGACAGGACTCGAGGGTTTGACCAAGTTACCGGTGAAACAAAGGAAGAAATTTCTTCAGAATCAGCCTCGATTACTCAAGCATCAGTCGTTTGGTGTCTTCTGCAAGGGGCAGGAGCCGTTTGCCTTTGGTTTCGTCTGGAGGGACGAGGACCGGCTTGCTGAGGCTAAACCGATAATCGAGATTCAAATGTCGCATATCAACGGATTCCAAAGGGTCCTAGAGGCATTTTATTCCCAGGATGCTATCAGCTTCATCTCTGTCGACACCCCGATATTTGCATATGAGCCGGTTCTCGAACAGCTCAAGGGCATCAAAGAGTTGCCACTGGAAGAGTATCTTCTGGATCCGTCCTCGGCCCATTTTCTGTCGCCTAAACCAAACAGGGGCATGGAAAAGGCGATTAGTCTATTTGAGAAATACGACGATGCTCCGGGCATCACTCTCATGGGCCATCCTATCGACAGGGCGCAGGTACACGCACTGATCGCGGCTCTGAAACACCCCTTGTGCGTGATTCAAGGCCCTCCGGGCACGGGAAAGTCATACGTGGGCGCCCTCTTCGTTAAATTGGCCCTCTTATGCGGAAAGAGAGTGCTAGTGTTGGCATATACAAATCACGCTCTCGATCAATTTCTGGAAGACCTTGTCAAGCTGCGCATTGCATCAACGGACATGGTCCGACTCGGGTCAAAGTCCACTGAAGCAACAGCAGCCATGTCTCTGGATAAGCAACAGTTCGGCAGAAGGTCCTACGCGCAGCGTGCTGTCATGGAGGAACTCGATTCCGAAATTCACGAGCTGATGGAAGAGCTGAATGCCACTTTGAAAGCAGGAGATGCGTCCATCGAAAACCTTCTCGAATACCTACGAGACATGGAGCCTGACGCACACAAAGCCCTCGTGTTCGATGTTAAGACCAGTGGTGGATTTTCCGTCGTTACCGGCAAAGGTAAAGGTCACCGGTCTGACCCCAGCCACTTGGTAATGAAATGGCTCAAAGGCCAAAGTCCAGCGCCATTCTGGGACCGCATGAAAGGAACGTCGAGAAGGTATTGGCAGATGCCTCGAGACCAGCGCCTGAGGCTTCATTCAACATGGCTTACAGCCATCCGCGATGAAAAAATTGGCAATATTGTCTCTCTGTGCGAGAAATTTTCTATGGCGCGGGCTTCCCTTGAGAACATCTATAACCAAGGAAAGGTGGAAGTCCTTCGCGGGAAGAAGCTAATAGGTTGCACCACGACGGCAGCTGCCAAGTATCACGAGTTGATTGAAGCTTCGAGGCCGGATATCGTAGTGGTTGAGGAAGCAGGCGAAATTCTTGAAGCCCACATTCTGACGGCACTTGCGCCCAGTGTCGAGCAACTCGTCTTGATCGGGGATCACAAGCAGCTGCGGCCCAAGATCAACAAGTACGAACTCACCGTCGAGAAAGGTGGGGGATATAACCTCAACATGTCTGTATTTGAGCGGCTCATACTTGCCGGCTTTGTCTATAGCGTGCTCAAAAAGCAACATCGAATGCATCCCGAGATCTCGGCTTTCCCGCGGATGCTAACGTACCCTGATCTCGAGGACGGACCCAAGACAAGCCAACGCCAAGCCCCGCGCGGACTTCAGGGCCGCGTAATTTTCGTCAATCACGAACACCCCGAAGAAAACTTCACAGGGATTGGCGACCGTCGCGATCAGGGCTCGTCGACAAGTAGACAGAATACTTTCGAGGCTACCATGGTACTCAAATTGGTTAAGTACTTGAGTCAACAGTCTTACAAAACGGACCAGATGACGGTCTTGACGCCATACCTCGCCCAGTTGAGGCTACTTCGCGACCTCTTAAGTCGGGATAACGATCCTGTCCTTGCGGATCCTGACTCCGCCGAACTACTTCGAGCGGGTTTGCTTACTGAAGCGGCGGCGAAGGTCGGAAAAGGGAAAATACGACTGTCAACCGTTGGTGAGTGAGCTGATGACAATATCGCCTCTAAATATAACACTTATTCTGACAAGATGCCTTCCTTTAGACAACTATCAGGGCGAAGAATCCAACGTTATCATCATTTCACTCACAAGGAGCAACTCTCGGGGTGACATCGGATTTCTCTCCGCCCCAGAACGACTCAATGTGCTCCTCACTCGAGCCCGAGAAGTTGTCATCCTCATCGGCCATATGGACACGTTTCTGAATAGCAAGAAGGGAGCAGAGCATTGGGGCAAATTCTTCGATATGCTGAAGGAGAACCAACAGCTTCATGACGGAGTACCCGTCCGATGTCAGAATCATCCAGACACACGCTCGCTGCTGCGATCACCCGACGATTTCGATGCGAAATGCCCAGATGGTGGTTGTACCGAGCCTTGGTACGTCCTTGCGTAACTCATTTTCAATCACTATTTACCATGATTAAACCGCCTAGAGATAAATTGCTAACTCTAATTGTTGTTTCAGTGGCGCCATGCTAAAGTGCGGAGTTCATCAATGTCATCGCAAGTGCCACGTCCTGAAAGATCATTCCCAGGTTGCTTGCATTGCCCTCGTGAATAAAGTGTGCGATCAACACCACAAGTACAAAGTCACTTGCGGCAGCAAGGATACCTGCCGTGCATGCGCCAAGACACGTCAGGATACTCGGCGTCGACTTGAACGGGACTTTAAGCTTGAAGAGGAACGCCTGGCTAGGCAAGCAGCTTATGAGCGCGAAAATGATCGCTTGAAAGATGAACTTGATCACGAGAAGCGCATCATGAAGCACCGTGCTGAGGAAAAGAGTCACGAGGAAACACTCAAGCAACTCAAGAACGACCTAGAGAGCACTAGACGGACAAACAAAAACGCGGAGCGTATCAAACAGAGGGAAGCTGAAGCAAAGGCAAAGGCAAAGGCTTCTCGGGAGGCCAAGAATGGTGAGGGAGAGAAGAATGGTGCACAGGCCGAGGAAGACGACATCGCGTACCCGCCAGCCAATGCAAATCAGGAGTGGGCATACATGAAGAAATATGAAGGGCAATCGAGCACTTCTATGGATGCTCTAATGAAGATGGTTGGGCTCGAGTCTGTGAAGGAAACTTTCTTAGAGACAAAGAGTCGCATTGACACTTCTATTCGACAGGAAGTTTCTCTAGGCAAGGAGAGATACAGCTGCTCTTTACTTGGAAACCCAGGAACAGGGAAAACGACGGTTGCCCGGCTCTACGCCCAGTTCCTTACGTCTGTGGGAGCTATTCCTGGGGCAAAATTTGAAGAGACAACTGGCTCCAAGCTCGCCAATATGGGTGTCCAAGGTTGCCAGACCATTCTCGACAACCTTCAAAACGAAGGCGGCGGTGTTTTGTTCATCGACGAGGCATATCAGCTCACGTCTGGGAACAGCCCCGGCGGGAAGGCAGTAGTGGATTACCTACTTACTGAGGTTGAGAACTTGAGAGGGAAAGTCGTCTTTGTCCTTGCCGGGTACACAAAGCAGATGGAGACGTTCTTCGCGCACAATCCCGGTCTTCCCTCTCGCTTCCCTATCCAAATGAAGTTTGAGGACTATACTGACGAGGAACTCCTAAAAATCCTCAAGCTCAAGATCAACGACAAGTTCGATGGTCGGATGTCCGCCGAAGACGGCTTGGATGGCCTATATTGCCGCATTGTCTCCCGAAGAATCGGTCAAGGTCGTGGTCGGGACGGATTCGGCAACGCTCGAGAGGTGGAGAATGTTATTTCTAGGATCTGCAACGGGCAGGCAGAACGCCTGCGTAAGCAGAGACGCTCCGGAACCGTCCCAGACGATCTTCTCCTCACCAAGGAGGACATTATCGGACCGGAACCGAGCAACGCCCTAGCCAACTGCAAGGCCTGGAAGAAGCTGAATAGCCTCATCGGGCTGAAGTCGGTCAAGGATTCCGTCAAAGCTCTGCTCGACACAATGCAGTCCAACTATCAACGGGAGTTAGCGGAGGAGCCGCCCATCCAGTACTCTTTGAACAAGGTATTTCTCGGCTCTCCCGGAACGGGAAAGACAACCGTGGCCAAGTTGTATGGGGCGATTCTGGTGGATCTTGGCCTACTGTCAAATGGAGAAGGTATGTTACCTATTATTATTATTGAAAAACTATTACTAGTATCTCGCAAGCTTACGCACACGGCAGTCATCGTCAAGAATCCTTCCGACTTTGTCGGCGCCCACCTCGGCCAGTCGGAACAACAGACCAAGGGAATACTGGCCTCTACCAAGGGGAAGGTCCTGGTTATAGACGAGGCATATGGTTTATACGGAGGTGCAGGCAAGGGAAGTTCAGGCTACTCTGACCCGTACAAGACTGCAGTGGTAGATACCATCGTGGCTGAGGTACAAAACACCCCGGGCGAAGATCGCTGCGTGTTGCTTCTCGGGTATCAGGATCAAATGGAGGCCATGTTCCAAAACGTCAACTCTGGCCTCAGCAGAAGATTCCCCCTCGCGTCTGCTTTCGTGTTCGAAGACTTCGACAAGGAAGAGTTGGCCAAGATCCTTGATCTCAAACTGTCAGACACCGGCTTAGAAGTCACTGCCGAAGGCAAACAAGTTGCCCTCGAGGTCCTCGAAAGAGCGCGCAATCGGCCCAATTTTGGCAATGCCGGCGAAGTAGATATCCTTCTCAACCGGGCCAAGGAGCGCCAACAAGCAAGAATCTCCAAAAGCAAGGCTGGTAAGAACAATGTGCTTGAAGCCATCGACTTTGACGAAAAGTTTGACCGGGCGGAGAGAAGTGAGACGAATATCCGTATGCTTTTCAACGATTCCGTTGGATGTGATCGTCTCATTTCTTTGTTGGAGGGGTATCAGTCTCAGGTCAGAACGATGAGGAAGCACAAGCTTGATCCCAAGGAGGCAATACCATTCAACTTCTTATTCCGCGGGCCTCCTGGGACGGGCAAAACGACGACGGCCCGAAAAATGGGCCAGGTATTTTATGACATGGGCTTCCTCGCGACGAGCGAGGTGGTTGAATGCTCGGCAACTGAACTCATAGGCGAATACGTTGGCCACACCGGCCCAAAGGTTCGGGGCGTTCTTGACAAGGGTTTGGGCCGAGTCCTGTTCATTGATGAGGCGTATCGGCTCGCAGAGGGCGCTTTTGCCAAGGAAGCAATTGATGAAATCGTCGACTGCGTTACGAAGACCAAGTACATGGGCAAGATGGTCATCATCCTCGCAGGTTATGACAACGATATTAACAGGCTCCTCTCTGTCAACCCCGGCCTTTCAAGCCGCTTCCCGGAGGTCATTCCTTTCTATTCCCTCACGGCAGAAGAATGCCTCACGCTGCTCACCAAGAGGCTTCAGCAAATGAAGGCCCAAATTGAGAAGAATTCCCCAGACTGCAAAGTCAACCTATCGGCATTGGAAAACATGACACCAGAGCTCAGATCTAACCTTCTTGGCACGTTAAGGAACCTAACAACCCTCAAGAGCTGGGGCAACGCGCGGGATATCGAAACTCTCAGGAAGAAAATATACCGAAGAGTCCTCGCGGAACCCAATCAGCTCACCGTCACCGAAAGCATGCTCACCGACGAACTTACCGAAATGTATACTGAGCGCCTCAGCCGCGATGTTCCTAAGACCAGGCAGGTTCCCCATCGCACTTTCAATCTCCCAACGAAGCCCCACGATCGCTCGGCGGCGCCCCAACCCCCAGCTATTTCCACATCGTCCTCCACGGCCACAGCACCAAAAACTCCCAAAGCTCCGGCAGCGGAGAAGGTCCCCCCGGTAGCACGCGAAGAGCAACAGCAACCGCTACCTCCACACGACTTTACGAGCTGTCGCCGCGATGCTGGCGTGAGCAACGAAATATGGGAGCAGCTCGAGTTAGACAAGCTGGCCGCGCGTGGTCGTGAAGCCCACTACCAGGCCCTCGTTCAGAAAGTGAAAGCCGACGACGTCGGCGAGGAGCTCCGGAAAAGGATCCTTGATGAACTCATTGAGGAGAAAAAACGCCGCGACGAGGAGAAGAAGAAGCTAGAGAAATTGAAAGTCATGGGTCTCTGCCCGGTTGGGTATGCATGGGTGAAACAAGAAAGGGGTTATAGGTGTGCGGGCGGTTCTCATTTCATCAGTGACGATATGATTTAATGAACTGTTTACGGATTCATAGCGATATATCACGGCACAGTATTTGTATCGCTTTTATTGGATCTGTTGTATCTTTGTCTTCATTATCCAAACCACCACGCAAAGTGTCTACTTCTGGTTGAATATACAAAATACGTCTATTGTCCCGAATAAACTTCTAGGGGATAAGGGGGGTGGGTCCACGCTTACTCTGTCTCCCGCCCCTTGGATTAGAAAACTGCTAAGGTCGATGAACTGCCCTGTATTTTGGGTTTTTAAGATCACCGTATCTCCACAAATCTGGGTTCTTGAGCCCACGGCCCCTTGGAGCCCATGGGAACAGGAGAGTCTCTCGTAAATGTATGGCTAGGGCCAGTCCGTTTGTCTCAGGGCCTGGCGAGACATAGAACGATCGCCCATCGGCTGGGGACGTAGTGTATGACTAGCACATTGCATTGCTGTACGTCGTTATATGCAGGCCATGAAATCCGCGTGATCTGAAGCCTCCACGGCAACCTTGTTGCCCTCGCCTCGGAGTTTGATACGAATTTCCGGGTCCGAAGAGAAAATATGTAGAGACTTCCACCCAACCCCAACCACGGAGCTTGCTGCTGGTGAAGAAGTTCTTTATACCAGGGGTGAATTCCTGCCACGGGCGGCCCGCTTGTCCGATGAGAAGACTCTCAGTCAATCAGTGTTGAGAACATACATGGCAGCTGAACGACACCCTATCCCGGTTCAGGGTTCGGCCTTGTTTGGAGCAGGCTCTTCTGGATGGCTCGTAGGTGTCGAGTAACGTGGCAAGTCACCGATTTTAGGCCATGCGTAAACCGTAACAGGTCTGCGAAGAGCCCAGTGGAAGCAAGTCTCCCTCACCCGATGACCCTCCATGTTAGATCCTCATCGTGTTTCGGGACAAGCGTGTTGCAACTTCCGCATAAATGATATAATGGCCAAAGTTGCGGTCTGGATATCCCGGCAAACCAAGTGAGCCCCTATAACCACCCTGCTCAGCTGAGTGACCCAACAGGTTTAAGGTATGTCGTCGATGGGGAATGGGCCGAATCTAGGGCTAGCCATCCATATTCGCCCAACTCAGAGGCTATTGTCGTAAGAGGGATCTCACCGCCGGTCAAAGTCCAAGGATCTAAGACATCGCCTCTCCTTGACATCCTCCGCAATGCGTGGTCATTGGCCGAGGTTAGGACAATGTTTCCTATGGAAATCCCTGGGTTGGACACCAATTTGTATTGGGGATCTTATCCATCCTTCTTGTAACTGTCCTAAGCTATCAACCTGCTCAGATTCGTAAGTTTTTGCAAAGCTGTACTTTCATAACCAGGCACTGAAGTACACGGGCAAAAGAAAAAGCACAGGATTTCACCCTCGACTGTCCGAGGGAACCAGCTAGAGGTCTGTGTTACTGAGGAGCTCCAACCGACACCTTCGGAACTCGTCAAGGGGAAATGGAAATACATACCCTTGATAACTAGGCTCCCACCATTTGCTTTGTTGGCACCAGAGACTAAACGCCCGGCAACCAATTAGATGGACGAACTCTGAGTCCGTGGCTGGAATGCCGTTGTAAATCAAACCGTCTTTTAAAGCTCATTTGCTTTTTCAACGTCGACCTTGTTCCAACCGAAACGATCTGCAAGTGACTAGACCTGAGACATTGTCCGAGGTACGGCCCTTAAATTGATGTCTCTGGTCTAGATCTTTCAAGGCTGCCGCTAGTATTAGTCCTCTTTGCCTCGGTGACTCGTGCAGCGATCTTGCAGCTACAAAAGGACTCTGCTCTTGTTCTATTTACTTCGTCGTTGAGGATCGCCAGAAATAGTGTCTGAGAGATGCAGGGTGTGCTGAAGCGTCTAGCAATGTCGATCCCAATCGCTCTTTCAGGCTCTCAACAAACTCGCGAATGCACCACTGTGCCGCTTCTCTCCCGTACGTCATGGTATGCCAGGATCGCTTAAGCACGAAGATGTCCGAGATGTTCAAGTTATAAATATACTCAGATTACTAGATCTCTATGCTTGCCTCACTCTGCAAATTATGACTCGTAGCATGCAGTGTCCTTCGCAGCAAGAAGCGGCTACCGAGGTCTTTGAACGAATTTTCTTGTCAGAATTGTAGTAGTTAAAGAAGATTCTGTTCTATCATCAGTCGACGTCAGGCTTCTACAAAAGACGTATCGAAATTCCGAAGTACATCATACATATTCACTTATGCTACGAATCTGTTTAAGAAAACCTGCGCCTGTCTACACTGTCAATAATTGCTCAACGTAAGTGTTCCCGTGCTGAAGACCCCGTTTTGGAAGCGTGTTGAAACTAAGTGATGATGTTGGGCTAGATGTATGGGCCTACTGAAGTGTTATCTATCCTGCCCAGTCCGGAGGAAAACGGGAAGCTGGAAAAAGTACAGGTTAACGTCTCTGTCGTCTCCATTTCGAGCCCATCGAGTGATGATGGATTCAATTCTCGATCCGAGAGTTGCACCATCGTTAGTGCACCCGAGCAAGAGCTGGCAGAATACTGGGAACGAGCTCTTGCCGACTGCGAATGCGTCCCCTTTCCATCCCTTCCAGTCACGACAAATAAACCAGTTGCAAATACCACTCTGCAACAGCACCTTATGCATCATCCTATTCATCTCGAGCCATCTGAATTTGAAACAGCAACATTGCTTCGAGCTGCTTGGGCTCTTCTAGCAGCTCGGATGACCAATACAAAGGACGTCGTATTTGCGATCAATCTACCCAGCGGTGCCGCCAATGATGAAGGCAGGGAGGATTACACGGCCACCGACAAGGCAGTGGACGCCGTCATAACGGCCCTATTACGTCTGAGATTGGACGGCAACGTTTCTGTGGCGCGCTTTTTAAAGCATGTTCATCAGCAAATCATCGATATGTCTCCTTTCTGCCAATATGGATTGCAGCGAATCGCCGACATCTCTCCTGAGACGAAGCAGGCATGCGCATTTCAGACCCTTCTTTTGACACCGCTTTTCGCTACAAACACCGTTTGTGAGCCATCTCAGACACAACTGGAGACGAAGGACTATCCACATTCTATTACTGGCTACTCCCTTGTCCTCGATATTCAACGCCTGGGTCACCAACTGGCTGTTACGGCCATCTACGACGCCGGAGTCATTGGTCCAAAGGAAGTCAAGAATCTTTTGGAGAGGTTCTCCCTCGTCGTGCGCCAACTTTCTGTGGCGCCAGACAACCAGCTCTTGTCAGAGGTTGGCATCACCACGGGCCACGACGTCGATAGGCTGTGGGCCTGGAACGCAGTTGTGCCCAAGACAATCAACAAGTGTGTCTATGAGATACTCGAGGAGAAGGGACGGCTTCAGCCTACGTCCACCGCTGTTTGCGCTTGGGATGGCCAAATGACCTACGCCGAGGTTGATCGCTTGAGCAGTTACCTGGCGAGCCGACTTCTTCAATCTGGATTTTTGTCGCGCCCAGAGACTGTTGTACCACTATATTTTGAAAAGTCTAAATGGGTGCCCGTGGCGATATTCGGTGTTCTCAAGGCCGGTGGTGCATTTGTGATGCTTGATCCTGCGATGCCTGAGCAGCGCTTGCGCAGCATCGTCGGCCAAGTAGATGCCAAGTTTGCGATAACTTCTCGCAGCAATTATACGCCTGGCTCACTTCTATGCGAGGAAGTAATCGCCATCGACGAGGGCTTCTTCTGTGAATATCAGTCGGCAGTCCAGAAAGACGGTATGGCGTCACCTTTACTGTGTCCGGGGAATCTTGACCCATCCGCCACGGCATATGTGATTTTTACATCGGGCAGTACGGGTGTGCCGAAAGGAGCATCAATAAGCCACAAGAACCTCTCCTCTGCTCTTCATTACCAGACCAAAGCTATCGGATTTACCAACGCCTCAAGGATTTACGACTTCTCCGCCTACAGTTTCGACTTATCTATCTGCAATATCTTTTCGAGCTTCGCATGTGGGGGGTGCCTATGCATTCCTAGTGACGCAGACAGGAAGGATAATCTGGCTGGTAGCATACGTGATCTCCAAGTGAATACCTTAACACTGACCACTTCCGCCGCCGAGCTCCTCAAGCCTAGCCAGGTGCCTGGTGTAGAGGCCATCATGTTCCTCGGGGAGGCTGTGCGTGTCCAAGATGCCTCACGTTGGTTGGATTACAATGTTCGTGTCATCAACACCTACGGCCCATGCGAGTGCACTCCAATAAGTACAGTCGGTCGTCATTCATCCTGTCCCACCCAAGCCACTTCCATCGGCAAGGGAGTCGGTGCAGTCACCTGGGTCGTGGATCCGGACAACCACCAGTTGTTAGTTCCGCCCGGTTGCATCGGGGAGCTTGTACTTGAGGGCCCAGTCATTGGCAAAGGCTACCTAAACAATCCAGCAAAGACGACTGAAGCGTTCATAGAGGATCCTGCTTGGTTGGTTCGGGGTGCACCCGGCCGTCCTGGGAGGCGCGGGAGGCTTTACAGGACAGGGGACCTCGTTCAGTACGAGTCCGATGGAAATCTGAGAATAATCGGCCGAAAAGACACGATGGTCAAGATCCGCGGCCAGCGAGTCGAACTTGGCGAGGTTGAGCACCGACTTTTGCAGTGCATACCAGAAGTGGTGCAGGTAGCCGCCGAGGTCATAACTGTCGCTGGACCAAATAATGCACCAAAGGTCCTTGCTGCCTTTCTGCTACTCTCCGGACACACGTTGCAGACTGAAGCTTTACGGTTGTACCAGGTCTCCCCAGAAATTGAAAGTAGCCTCGCCGAACACCTCCCAAGCTATATGATCCCAATTTTCTTCTTCTCCGTCCGAGAAATGCCAAAGACATATACCGGGAAGTTGAATCGGAAGGAGCTGAGGGAACTTGGAGCTGCGTATTCTGCACAACTGGCCTATGGAGGGCTTAGCCCCAAACAGCAGCCGACATCGGAATTGGAACTACAGATACAGGGTATCTGGAGCCAAGTGCTTGGGGCCGACCGTGATAGGATTGGTTCGAATGACAGCTTCTTCCACCTCGGCGGCGACTCTATCGCAGCAATGAGAGTTGTGCAAGAGGCTCGTGAACGTGGAATTTGTCTATCCGTTGCCAAAATCCTCCGTCGCCTTAAGTTGAAAGACGTAGCTGCCGAGGCCTACTTCTTCGAAGATAACGAAGATTCACTGCAGGAAGTAGCCCCCTTTTCACTTCTCGACAGCAACTCAACTATCGGCGAGCTTGTTAGCGCCTCTTCTCTGGATCCAGCATCCATACAGGACGCCTATCCGTGTACGCCACTGCAAGAGGGACTTGTCTCTCTCTCCCTGCAGCATCATGGCTCCTCTGTCATGCAAAGGATAATAGACATTTCTCATCTCGATATTGAACTGTTTCGACGGGCATGGGGAGAAGTCGCTCAGACAAATGAGCTTTTACGGACTCGCTTCGTGCATGCTGGAAAGGAGGATCTCATGCAAGTTGTTATGGACGAGAAGATAGAATGGACGGAAGCCACAGACCTCGACGAGTATCTCAAGGCCGACAAGCAACGGCAAATGGGTCTTGGAGATCCCTTCGTACATTACGGCCTTGTCAAGGGAGAAAGGGGCCAATATCAATGGTTTGTGTGGACAATTCATCATGCCCTCTACGATGGCTGGGCGATGAACCTTATCGCGGATGCGCTCAGCACAGCGTATCGAGGAGGATGTCTGGATAAAAAGGCCCCCTATTCGAAATTCATCGCATACTGCAAGAACCAGGATGTCAGTCAGATGGAGACGTTTTGGAGGGACACCCTTGCAGACTGCGAGTGTGTTCAATATCCTGCCCTGCCGCCCTCCAAGGGGAAAGCCGTGCTAGAACAAGTCACCTGGACACTTCCAGCTTTCCAAAGCCATCGCTATAACATCACGTATTCAACACTCGTTCGCGCTGCGTGGGGTTTGGTCGCTGGAAACATGACGAATTCGAATGACGTCGTCTTCGGCATTACCGTTTCTGGCAGAAGTGCACCCGTTGCCGGCATTGAAGATATGGCCGGTCCCACGTTTGCCACCATCCCGTTCCGAGTACTCCTGAAACAAGATCAGCCTGTCATGGAATACCTCGAGGAGGTCCACCAACGCGGTGCAGAGATGATCCCTTTCGAGCAGATGGGAGTTTCACGAATTGCTAAGCTATCGCCTGAGAGCCACCAGGCCTGCCAGTTCCAGACCATATTAGTCGTGCAACAAGGACGCCCAAGCAGTATTCCTCCTATTATCGATGACCTCGACGATGACGACGAGGTTGAATGGTTCGACGTACCCGCATTGGTTCTCGAAGTCCATGCTGACCACCACGACGAGATCACCGTCGCAGCTAGATTTGACTCCCAAGCGATCCGGGTTCCAGTCGTACACGATCTTCTGGCGCGGTTAGAATTTATCCTCCAACAATTCGATGACGCCGTCACTTCAGCTCCTCAGAGGACCATTGGCGACATCGACGTCGTCACCACGCGCGATCTAGAGTGGATTTGGAAATGGAATAAAGATGTCCCACAAACTATCCGCAAATGTGTCCATGAGCTCGTCGAAGAGCGGGCGATGGCCCACCCTGATGCACTGGCAATCCATGCTTGGGATGGCAACTTCACTTACAGCGACTTGGTCGGTCTTTCCTCTAAATTGGGCAGTTACCTCATCGATGCAGGAGTCCATCCCAGGCAATTTGTCCCAATATGTCTCGAGAAGTCAAAGTGGGCGGCTGTAACTATGCTTGGGGTGATGAAGGCCGGGGGGTGTCTAGTGATGCTTGGCCCGAACTTGCCGGAAGACCGTCTTCAGACAATGATGCAGCAAGTCAATGCCAACATCATTCTATCCTCTCCGTTGCAACAAGACCTTAGTGCAAGACTCTGCGGTAGAGTAATTACGGTGGATTCGAGCTTCTTCACTGACCTTCACAGCGCTCCTCCACAAAGCCTGCCTCGAGTCGACCCCGCCTCGGGCGTGTACACGATCTTCACTTCCGGCAGTACGGGGAAACCTAAATGCGCCGTCATCGGTCACCAAAACCTAGCCTCGGCCCTAGTCCATCAGGCCAAAACCTTCGGCTTAGATGAGACGTCGAGGGTCTACGATTTGTCCCCTTACATATTCGACGCCGCTATAATCAACGCCTTTCACACACTAAGCGCAGGAGGCTGTTTATGTGTGCCGACCGATGAAAAGAGCGACTTGGCTAAGGAGATGCGAAATCTCAAGGCGAACTGGGTGCTCATGCCGCCATCCGGTTCGGCTTTAATCTCTCCGGAACTGGTCCCCGATATTAAGACAATCGTGTTCGGCGGTGAGGCTTCCACAATCAATGACCTCAAACCCTGGTGGGGGAAAGTTCGCATACTCAATGCGTACGGTCCTTCAGAGTGCACACCCGCCAGCATACTCAACAACGATGCCTCTAGCCCCGAAGAAGCTCTAAGTATTGGCCGAGGTGCGGGCCAGGTCACCTGGGTTGTAGATCCCGATAATCATCATCGACTTTTACCGCCTGGTTGTATCGGCGAGCTCGTCCTAGAGGGGCCTCTTGTGGGCCAGGGCTATCTCGAAAATCCAAAGGCAAATGCTGCGAGCTACATCGAAGATCCAGTTTGGCTTGTCAACGGTATCCCTGGCAAGCAGGACAATCCTGGAGTACTTGGTCGCCGCGGGAGATTGTACAAGACTGGTGATCTTGTCCAATACAACCAAAAAGGAGGCCTAATATTCATGGGGAGGAAGGACACACAGGTCAAAATTCGTGGCCAACGAGCAGAACTTGGCGAGATCGAACTACGGGTCCAGGAAGCTCTACCAGACACAAGTCAAGTTGTCGTCGAGGTTATCACACCACGTGGCGGGCGATCCGGTCCAATGCTTGCGGCATTCTTGAAGATGGGCGAGGAAACCACACCAAGTGATGACTCGGCATCTGGTACAGCTCAGATATACTCGGTCCCTCCCATCATTGAGGAGCGTCTGGAGTCATCCTTGCCAGGCTACATGGTTCCGCGGGTCTTTTTCGTTATGAACGAGCTGCCTCTGACAAGCACAGGGAAGCTATTTCGAAAGAAGATACGTGAGATTGGTAGCTCATTCAGTCCTCAAGAGCTTTCTAAGGAGGGCATGGAAAACCAACAATGCAAGCAACGGCCACAATCCGATATGGAGCTGGGTATTCAAAAGATTTGGTCCCAGATCTTAAAGATCCCATGTGAAGACATTGGGTTGGATGATAGTTTCCACCGCCTCGGCGGTGATTCAATTGCAGCTATCGGAGTCGCAGCTGCAGCCTCTAAAGAGGGTATCAATATGTCCGTGGCTGATATTTTACGATGCCGTACGATACGAAAGCTCGTTACTTGCTGTGAGTATCAGGTCGCGGAAGCACTCGTGGAACAAATTACGCCATTCGCCCTTTTCGGAGAAGGCTCGGATGTCGAGAATCTTGTTCGAGAGTTGTCAAGTCAGTATGGGCTCGAGGGAACAATGATTGAAGACGCCTATCCCTGCACTCCGCTACAAGAAGGTCTAATTTCACTTGCTTCAAAGAGACCCGGCGATTATATGATGCAGGCCATTCTCGAATTAGAACCCACGGTGAAAATCTCTGCCTTCAAGAGAGCCTTGGAGGAGACGGTCCTTGCGACACCTGTCCTACGCACAAGAATCCTCCAGCATAAGCATTTCGGTTTAATACAGACCGTCCTTCGTGAAGACGTTCAATGGTTTGAGGCTATCGGGCTTGGTGAATATCTCCATGCAGACAGAAGACGGCCAGTTGGACCACCCGGTTCACTTGTACGTTTCGCACTCGTCGGTGAAAGCGCAGAAGGCCGACCCAAATGGCTTGTATGGACAATACATCATGCATTGTACGACGGATGGTCGTTTCCTCTCATGACGGATACTCTCAGCCAGGCATACCGCGGCAAGTCTCATGGCTCTGGAGCCCCGTTCCAATCGTTTATCAAGTATGTCCAGGGGCTAGACAAGAGCCAAGCCGACGCCTTCTGGCGATCTACCCTTGATAGCTATGACTCGGCACTGTTCCCTACTCTCCCTGCTTCCATTGGCCAACCACTATCCACCGAAACGGTTTGTGCTCAACTCTCTATGCCACCCAGACTACCCATTGATGTTATGCCGTCAGCCTTGATCAACGCAGCCTGGGCTCTAGCCGTAAGTCAGATGACTGGTTCTATGGATATTGTGTTCGGTACTACTGTCTCTGGAAGAAATGCTCCCGTTCCTGGACTTGACAGGATGCCAGCACCTGCCTTCGCAACGGTTCCATTCCGCATCACGTTGGACCCCGGCCAGACAATATCAGATTACCTCAAGGCTGTTCAACGACAAGCGACTGAAATGATCCCTTACGAGCAAACTGGCCTCCATCATATCTCGAAGCTCTCCCAGGGGGCGGAGGCTGCTTGCAGGTTCCAGACATTACTCGTGATCCAGCCGCCAAGCAAGACTGAGGAGCCAGACTCAGATCTCGGGATATGGCAGATGCAAGAACAGTCGCAATGGTTCAACCCATACGCTCTTATGATTCAAGGACGACTTGGACCCGAGGAACTCACAGTAAACATGAACTTTGACCCAAGCATCCTTGAGCCATGGGTCGTGCGAAAATTTCTGCAACAACTCGGGCATGCCTTGAATGAGCTCGGAGACGGCTCCAACCTTGGCCGAACCATGGAGGAAATCGAAGCCGTCACCCGCCAAGATCTTGATACCGTTTGGGATTGGAACTGTTCTCTGCCTGGCTCAGTTGACGAACTTGTCCATGAGATGGTTGAGGGGCAAGTCGAACGGAGACCTCATGCCACTGCCATCCATGCCTGGGACGGTTCGCTGAGTTACCAGGAACTGAACTCGCTGGCAAATGCGCTAGCAGTTCAGCTTACCACAGCTGGCGTCCGGACCAATGTTTTGGTGCCGCTTTGTTTTGAGAAATCGATGTGGACGCCTGTCGCTATGCTTGCCGTACTGAAGGCAGGTGGCGCCTTTGTGCTGCTCGACTCAACGCTTCCAGAGCAAAGACTCAAGACAATTACGAGTCAGCTCGAATCCAATTTGATCCTGTCTTCTCATATGAACGCTGATTTGAGCTCGCGGCTCTGCAGGACAGTAATCAAGGTTGGGCCATCTCTCAACCGGTCACAACACCATTCCTGCACTACTCATCAGCGTCAGGGGGCCCGACAACCTTCTTCGGCCACCATGTTTGTCGTTTTCACGTCTGGAACCACTGGTACGCCCAAGGGAGCTAAGCTTTCGCATGCCAATTTCGCATCCGGATTGCACTATCAATCCCAGGCTCTCGGGTTCTCGGAGGATTCCCGCGTCTTCGACTTTGCATCTTACGCATTTGATATCGCAGTCCACAACGTTTTCGCCACGCTCGTCACAGGTGGTTGTATCTGCATTCCATCCGAATCAGATCGCCGAGATAACGTCGCGAAAACTATGGCAGCCATGCGAGTGACACTAGCAGATCTGACACCCACAGTCGCACGTCTAATAGATCCTGCTACAGTTCCTGAACTCAAGACCTTGATCCTAGCAGGAGAGGCAGTCACATCGGAGGATTCTTCGCGTTGGTGGGGCAAGGCACGCGTCGTGAATGCCTATGGCCCTGCCGAATGTCACATCAGCACTATCAACAGTGACCCGTCTACTCCTGAGGAAGCCACGTTGATTGGATTGGGCTCCGGATTAACCACCTGGATTGTGGATCCTGACGATCACCATCGACTCGTGCCTGTTGGTTGTGCTGGTGAACTTCTCCTGGAGGGACCTCTTGTTGGCCAAGGCTATCTCAAGGACCCTGAAAAGACAAAAGCATCCTTTATCGAAGATCCCCAATGGCTACTTCGGGGAGCGCCAGGCCGGCCGGGCCGCCAAGGAAGACTTTATAAAACAGGAGACCTGGTTCAATACAACGACAACGGACAGTTGGTGTTCCTTGGACGAAAGGATGCACAAGTCAAACTTCGAGGGCAACGAATCGAACTTGGAGAGGTAGAGCGATGGGTTCAGCAGCAGATGCCAGATGCCGAGCAAGTCGCCGTGGAAGTTATTGAACCGCTGGGAGATGCGGCCGGCGCCATTTTAGCCGCTTTTATACAATCAAGGGACACCCCAGAGCCAATTGGCGGTCCGGAGAACCCGCAAGCTGACCCCTTTTCCATCCCTCTCGAAGTTGAAGAAAGGCTTAGTGAGCAGTTACCCGCCGTCATGCTGCCAAGTGCCTTTTTCCGTGTGGGAAAGCTTCCTCTGACGCCTACTGGCAAGTTGAATCGCAAACTATTGCGGGAGCTCGGTTCGTCATTCACGGCAGAAGGGTTGGCCAAGATCCGAACAACTAGTCGCGGACCAAAGTTGCAGCCAGTTACACTCGCAGAGCAGCAGCTACAAAAAATATGGGCCCAAATCCTAGGTATCCAGCCAAGTCTCATCGGCCGGGATGACAGCTTCTTCCGTCTCGGGGGTGACTCAATAGCCGCAATGAAGGTTGTCGGGGAAGTCCGTAAACTTGGGGTCGAATTGACCGTTGCCGATCTCTTCCGCCATCCCAGGCTTCGGGATGCCGCTGGACACGATCTGCTGCTGCCACGTGAGACCTCTGAGATCATTCCCAAGGCGACTTACACCGGCCCTGTAGAGCAGTCCTTTGCTCAGCGCCGGCTTTGGTTCATGGACAGGCTGTACCCTGGTCTTACCTGGTATCATCTTCCTTTCGCAATTAGGTTCCGTGGACCCCTTGATCTGGCTGCTCTCAGTAGAGCCCTTCAAGCTATAGAGAATCGGCACGAAACCCTGCGTACAACATTCGAATCCCGAGATGATGTCCATTTGCAACATGTCCGGCCATTTGTTGCTCGGGATCTCAATGTGACTGAACTTGCCTCTGGGGAGGAACAGATACTACAGGGAGTGTTGGACGCGGATCAGGCCACACCATTCGACCTCTCAGCGGAGCCGGGGTGGAGAGTCTCAGTATATCGGTTGGGAAAGGAGGACCACGTACTCTCTATCGTTATGCATCACATCATCACCGACGGATGGTCTATGAACGTCCTCCGCAGAGAGCTGGCTGCATTTTATTCTGCCGCGATTAAGGGATCGGATCTGCTCTCTCAAGTGGAACCCCTCGCGATCCAATACAAAGATTACTCCGTCTGGCAAAAGGAAAGCGTCCGGGAAGATGAGTACGCGCGCCAACTGGATTATTGGGTCGATCAACTACAGTCGAGCCGACCACTGGAATTCCTCTGTGACAAACCGCGGCCGGCCACGCTCTCCGGTGAAGCTGGCCATCGTGGTTTCAAGATCGAAGGCACATTGTTCCAGAGTTTGCAAAAGTTTTGCAAGGAACACGAAGTGACGCCTTTTATCGTCCTCCTCGCAGTGTTCCGCGCAACGCACTACCGCCAGACTGGAGTAGAGGATGCTACGCTTGGCACCGCAAACGCGAACCGAGACCGATGGGAACTGAGAGACATTATTGGATTCTTTGTCAATGTTCAGTGCCTTCGGATCGAGGTTGGAAACGAGTCATTCGAAGAGTTGGTGCGCCACGTCCAGAAGACCGTAACAGCATCCTTTGACAACCAAGATGTCCCATTTGAGAGGATTGTCTCTCAGCTTCGCCGGGACAGAGATTTACCGCGCCACCCGATCGTTCAGACAATTTTCGCCCTACACTCTCGGGAGGCGTACGCCGACTTTACCCTGGAGGGCGTAGAGTCGCAATTACTGGATGTGTCACCTGGCTCACGATTTGATCTCGAGTTCCACATCTTCGAGGAGGCGGAATCTATGCAAGTCAGTGTAGTCTTTTCGACTGATCTTTATATCCCCGAATCCGTGGCTGGCATTATATCAATCTTCGAAACCTTGTTATCGCAGGTCCTAGAGGACCCCAAATCTTCGATATCATCCCTTCCTCTGTTGACTGATATAAGCAAGGCCGAGCTCGAGACCTTGGGGCTGCTTGAGGTAAATCGAACAAGCTATCCCAGGGATTCGACCATTATTAGTATTTTCCAAGAACAGGTCGCATCTCGGCCGGATACGGTGGCCGTAAAGGACTCTTCCGGTGCACTGACGTACGCTGAGCTGGATCGAAAATCGGACACGCTTGCTGCGTGGCTCAAGAGGCGTGCCTTGCCTTCTGAGTCTGTGGTTGCCGTAATGGCAAATCGATCGTGCGAGACCATTATCGCATTCCTCGGAATCCTCAAGGCTAGGCTCGCATATCTGCCACTAAACATCAACACCCCGCCGGAGAGGCTGAGTGTCATTCTCTCATCTATAACCGGTCAGACGCTGGTTTTGCTCGGGCATGACGTACAAGGGCCTATGTCTTCATTAGACAACGCTAGTTGTATCCGAATCAGAGAGTGTCTCGAGAACCCCGTCCACTCTGTGAACGGCAATTTACAGATAGCCGCATCCACGGCACTATCAGCCTCCAGCCTTGCGTACATCGTCTGCACATCGGGGTCTACTGGGGAACCGAAAGGCGTCATGGTCGAGCATCGAGCCGTCATACGGCTTGTGAAAAATAGCAATGTCACAGAAAATCTGCCGTCGACCGGAACCGTTAGCCATTTATCGAATATTGCTTTTGACGCCACGACACTGGAGGTTTATACTGCGCTTCTCAATGGCTTAACGCTAGTTTGCATAGACGATAACGTGGTACTCGAACCGGCTGCATTCCATGCCGTTTTCGAGCAGGAGGAGATTCGATGGGTCTTCATTACCCCAGCCCTGTTGAAACAATCCATCCAGGAGAGACCCTCAATGCTTCACACGGTGGATGTTCTCCTCGTCGGAGGTGAACGATTCGATCCCGAGATCCGGCGAGCGGTTCAAAGCACCATCAGGGGCAAAATGTTCAATGTGTATGGCCCGACAGAAAACACAGGGCTGAGCACCATCTACAGCTTCGAGGAAGAGGACATGTTCCCCAATGGCGTCCCGATCGGACGACCGATCAGCAATTCAGGGGCATATGTCATGGATGAGAAAATGCGCCTCGTCCCTCTTGGCGTGATTGGAGAGCTTGTCGTCACAGGCGACGGACTGGCAAGGGGCTATACGGACGCCCGACGCAACATTGATCGGTTCATTGAGGTAGACATTGGAGGCACGATGGTTAAGGCATATCGAACGGGCGATCGAGTGCGATGGCGACCAAGCGATGGTCAACTCGAGTTCTTTGGGAGAATAGATTTTCAAGTGAAGATCCGAGGTCAGCGCGTCGAACTGGGCGAGATTGAACACATTCTTTGCAGCGATGACTTGGTCGATGGTGCTGTTGCCTTGGCTGACGAAAGCGACGAGTTCGAGACTCGAATTCTCGCTTTCGTAACGCCACGAAGCTCAAAGGAGGCTAATGCCAGACACCAGGGACTTGATGGAGAGCTCGATGCCCTCCTGCACGCCCACCTTCCATCATACATGATTCCTCAGACAATCACGATTTTGGATCGGATGCCTGTCAATTCTAATGGCAAAGTCGACCGCGCGGCGCTCTTGCGAAACGCCCCGTCGAAGCCCAAAGTGGTTAGATCCACCCGACAGCCGACTAGCGACGTTGAAAAAGCTATGCAACAGATATGGGGCCAGATCCTCCAGATAGAGCCCTACACCATCGGCCTAGATGACAACTTCTTCCGACTCGGAGGCCACTCCATCACTGCCATGAAGGTTGTGAGTGAGGCGCGCAAAGCTGGCATGCAGCTGACCGTGGCGGATCTCTTCCGCAGCAACACTCTTGAAGAATTGGTTCGCCAGCAGACAATCGAAGTCAAGACGTCCACCAAAGCACACGAGAAGACTCCCCTTTTGGATCCGGACACCAAACTTGCTCTCCTGTCAGAGCTTGACAATCTTGGATTAAACATTCGATCAACGGACGTTGCGGACATCCTCCCTCTGACATCAATGCAGAAGCTGTACATCCGACAATCAGAGACTGTTCGAGGAGTCACTCATTATCTTTATCTTGATCTTGCGGTCCACATCGACGTTTCACGCTTCCAGACTAGCTGTGCCTCGATACTACAAAAGTATCCGATCCTGCGCGCAAGTTTCCTCAACCTTCTCGGACACTACTGGCAAGTTGTGCCAAATCACCTCGAGCCACCGCTCATTATACGGGATGTCGATGACCACCTCGATGACGCAACAGATTTGTTCTGTCGACAAGACTGGGAAACCTCTCTTCCCAGTGCACCTCCTGTCCTCTTCGCCATATTCCGGCATCGTGGAGGACAGGCGACACGACTGATTGTTCGGTTGTCACATGCCCAGTATGATGGCATTTCGCTCCCTTTCATACTGCAGTCGATTCTCGACGAGTACTTGGGGAAGTCAATCCAGATCCGAACCGAGTTTTCGATTTTCCTTTCGTATGCGCACAGTCGACGATCAGAGTCCATCGCATACTGGAAGAACGCACTGGAGGGTTCACCTCTAGCCAGTATACGGCATAAACTCCCTCGTAACGCTGGCAGTCCTGTATCTGGACAACTAGAGCCCAAGGCAACTGGGCCAGCGTCAGGGCTTCGAGCTCTCTCGGTTGAGGGAGCTCTGGGGCTTCGGCCAATTGCAGTTGAAGCCGAGGTGGTCTTGCCCCCTCTCCCTGGTTCAACTACACCTGCCATGTTGGTCAATGCAGCATGGGCCCTGATTCTGTCCCAAGTCACAGGCCTTCAGGACTTTGCTTACGGACACGTAGTAGTCGGCCGGAACTCCGCAATGCAGGGGATCGATACTGTGATTGGACCATGCCTCACGATCATCCCAGTACGGGCTAAGCTTTCACCACCTGTTAGTCCGATCGAGTTGCTAGAATCGCTACAAAAACAGTTTACCGAAATAGGAGAAGCAGATTCCCTTGGATTCGACGACATCCTGGAACACTGCACCGACTGGCCGGCCGACTCGGACTTTGACTGCGTACTTCATCATGCCAACATCGATGAGCATCCCGAGTTCGATTTTGGCGGAACGACCTGCAGAATGCAATTCTTTGACAATTACCGCGTGGCAAATGCAGGTCTGAGCTTAATATCGTACCCGAAAGGCAACCATTTACATATCAAGCTCCAGACTAACTCTCACTTTACCTCCACTGAGGTAGCAAAGGCGCTTGTTGATAGCCTCTGCAATGTCATTGGGAAATTCAAAGATGGATGGGAATTGCCTGTCTCGCGCTTTCTTGAACACATACGAGTGCCTGAGTAGGAAGAGTCAGGATATAATCTTGGAGAGTCAATTCAGATACCGAAGGGGGATAGAAGAGGCTTAGGTGAGAAATACAAGGGTCTATTGGACAATCATGTTGATGTATGATCTAAAGGAGCATTAGTATGAGGACATGGGACTGGAGGTGTCTTTGATTTTATTCTTGTTACAAACGTTTTGCAATTGCCTACCCGAGTAGCTCGGAATACTTTTTGTTGCTTTGGCCATGAACAACCCAAGACGAAAATACGGGCTAGAACAATTGTGAGTAATCTGTCGTCTGATCTGTGGGTATTGGTCTCTTGATGCCTGATGCTTGGGGACCTTGAAGTTGCTCGTCACTCAATATTGCGGGCCGTCTCTTTCATTTTACTGCTCGGCTGAAGTGCTGGTAGGCAACTCTATATCATCAACATGAACGCCATAGTGGAGTACCGAAGCGTAAATCACATACATCTACGCTCATTGGGAAGCTCGAACCGTAAAGCCCCCCCACTTAAGAGAAGAACGTTATCTATTGTTTAATTCTGCCATCATGTCATCTAACTTCTTGGACGAGGGGCCTATGCACCGTTGGCTGTCTCATTCAGGTCCTTCGGGATCTGCCAGCCGTGGGCTGAAGCTGCCCGTCGATACGCCTCAATAGCTTCAAAAATTCCGTAGTCAGCCTGGGAAGTCCCAGAGCTCGCAAGTCGGGCCGGGAACGGCTCCAAGTTGCACAAGGCCATGCGGATTTGGATCAGGACGCTCTCCATAGAATTAGCGGGACTCCAGCCACTGTTCGTGAGCAGCTCCATGCACATCGCTCCGCCGGCCGTGACGTGGCCACCTCCTCTTTCAGAAAAGGGTCGGAAACGCGGGCGGATTACGCGGACGAATGGCGGCGAAAGGGGGTATTCCCTCCCGAAGCGAATTTCGAGGACGATGCTGGTGACTCCCTGTGTCTTCATATCCTGGGCGAGAGGGAGAGAGGCGTCGAAACTGTGCAGCTCGACAATCCACTGAAACATGTTGTCGATGTTCTCGAAGTCGATGTACCACCCTAGCTCGCCGAGGGCTGTTTGCGATTGTATCTTCTGCAACTTGCCCACCTCTCTCGTGAGGACCTTGCGGCTATTGCCGCTGCCCCAGGTAGGGTTCGGTAGCTTCGGAAGCGAGGACATGTCGAGTGTGCCGGGGACAAAATCTGTTTTTTTCGAGGCTGAAGCAGTCGAAATCGATGGTACGTCAGACTGCTTGGTGGACTCCGCGACATGGCGGCACTCTTCGCGACGCTGTATAAACTTGTCAAGATCATCAACTTCGTCGTCTGAATCGCCACCTTCGACGACTATCGGCTGAGAGGACGAATAACCAGGTTTCCGGCCTTGTGGACGCCGGCGAGAGAGTGCTGGGACAGGGATCTCAATCTTGATGTTTTTGGGACCGATAGCCTGACTGCCCTCGGGTTGCGAAACATAGGCTATTCCAGGGATCTTCGAGGTTAAGGGAGCGGGCGCCTCCTTTCTATCGGGGGGGTCCG
The DNA here is from genome assembly GCA_002221725.1 of Scedosporium boydii. Taxonomy (NCBI): domain Eukaryota; kingdom Fungi; phylum Ascomycota; class Sordariomycetes; order Microascales; family Microascaceae; genus Scedosporium; species Scedosporium boydii. Next base: position 87,208 of record NJFT01000065.1, on the reverse strand, counting down.
CCACCTTGACAATCAGATAGCGGCATTGGATCCAGTCAACGTTCGGAACAACATAGTAGGGGTTCGCGGATACGAAATCGTTCTTCCGGTTCAGTATCTCGCAAAGGCTGATGGCAGACGATACGTGCAGCGCGGAGTTGGGCCAGGAGCTTGCAGAGCCGGAGCCGCTAAAGGAGTGACAGTACCCAGCGCTGGTGGACCAAAAGTTACTGAAATAAACCCCGTTCCCGTATGCACGGCCGTTGAGGGTTTCCTTGTAGTCCAGACCGGCTCGAATGATGCTATGCCAATTCCCCAGAGCGCTGCCATGCCAGGAGAATATCGTCGGGTGAGCGGATTGCCCCGATTTCGTCGCTTGGAGTTCTCGGCTGAACCGCGCTTCCTTTTCGGGAGAAGCCTGCGAGAAGCGGAACTGAATCCATCCGTTATCCAGACCGACCAACTTCTCTTCATCTCGGCTCCGATTGCAGCTATCGTCGTCCCCAGTGAGGCCGGGATGGTCGTCGATTTGCACAATAAGGGACCGGTTGGACGCCACAACCCACCGAAGGAGAACCGCTGCGGGCCTAGATATTCTTTGACATCCAGACAGTGTCGAACCGGACACCTGCAGTAAATCTCTCAGTTCCCGAACCGGGGGCAGGGTCTCCAGAAGCATAGCTAGCACTTTTCTTTGCTGTTGCTCCGGCAATTCATCGAGGTCGTGTTCGTAGAGGTACATATCAGCAAAGATTTCACCATCGGGAGGATCTTGTGCAGCCGCCGTTGTGGTCGCCGTCACGGCCGCTGGTAGGTAGACCAGAGGATCCTGGTTGCTTGACGCGAGGTAGTCAAAATCCACGGTTTTAGGGGTTCCGTTGAATACGAGCGTTTTGGAACGGCAGTGGTACGCTAGCCCATCCGGCACAGCCACGTCGCCCTTTTTAACCGAGATAGGCCTGGTTAAGACGAACATATCGCCCGGTTGTAGGTCTCTTTGCTCCTTGGGGTCGACAAACGTAAGCTGGCCCTCGTTCATCCGCACTCGAACCGGTACGCGGACGCTGGTCGCGAGTTTAGGCAGAGCCCCTCCCTTTCCCGAGGAATTCGGCGTCGGCTTTTGATATGGCACCTGCGAGGCCGAGCTGTCCGCTTCGGTGACGTTAGGCGGGCAGTAAGGGGTGAGAACCGGAACTTTAACGCCTAGACCCTGCGGGTATTCACGCAGTCGATTGCCGACTAACGCTGCGTAACAGAAACTGATAAGGAGATCGACGACGCAGGGCTGACTTACGATCTCATGCTCGATGCTAGGCCCAAATCCTAGGGACAGATATTGGTAGAGACACAGCGGCTCGTCGCAGACGTAAGGTTTGATGGCCTCGAAGTCTTCATAGGATTTCCTATGACAAACCATGCAATATTGAGTGCTCTTGACGAAATAGCGTAGCGCGAATTGCATTGCGACCAACGGGAGGCTGCGCTCACTCGATGGCGATGATGCTGGTGAAGGGATTATATCCTCAACTTTGGGATCCTCGAATACAAAGTCTTGATTCAGAACTGAGGGAGCGGACGCCAATACCAAAGCCTCGTCATCGGCTTCCGCACACTTCTTCTGCTTCGCCTTCTTCTTCTTCTTCTCCTTTCCACTCGGCGACTTCTTGTTGGAACGGACGTGGGCCAGCTTGTTCATGGAATCGAGCTTTTCTTTAGCGGCGTCCCATGAAATGTGGTCATCTAAACGGAGCTTCAAGAGAGTTGCAAACTCGCTCTGCATGAACATGTCGATAGAGTTGGACACGTACAAGGGCCGGAAAGCAGTGGCGTGATTGTCCTGATTGTCGTCTATTGTTGTGGCCGTGCCCTTATCGCTCGACGCCTTGGAGAGAAAGGCTGAAATCGCGCTGGTATAGCAAGGTTTGAAGGTAGCACATGCTCCGAATCGGAAATGCATGCCTATGTCAGAGCCGGGAGGGAGCTGAGCAAATGTGTCGAGAGGCGGATATCCCGCATCGAATCTGCAGAGGAGGACTAGGTAGTCCGACGACTCGACTTCCCAGGCCTCCAGTGTTTCTTGGGGAAGGCAAAGTGTTTTGATGGCGATAGAGAGAGAGAATAGACCATCAGAGGCTCCATTGTCTGGATCCGTGAGAAAGCCTATTTTAAACCCAGCTTGCTTTGCCTTGCGCAAGTCCTCAACCAGTCGAGTGGTTATCTTCGTGTCGAATCCGGAGGAAGCACGAGGCATAGTGGATTCAAGGCCAAATGTTGTGTTGTCGTCATCGTCGAAGTTGTAGTCGTAATCTTCCTCATCTTCCTCAGAGGTCACAAGGGAATGCTCGTCTCCGTCGTCGGCGTCCATATCAGTCATTTCCAAGTCAGAGCCCAACTCCTCTCCCGCCGTATCGGACTGAAGGGCCGCTGTGAGTTGCCTTGACAACAGGCGTAGGGAGTCAAGGACAGATTTGCTTCCGGTTGAGTCTGGCAGGGCGTTGAGGACGTCCAAAAGGGACTGAGGGACGTCTTCGGAATCGGTGTAGGCGAGGAAACCAGAGGAGTCCGGATATCCATCGATATCTAGAGCGATCATTCGAATAGGCAGCGGTGCGGTGAGAGCGTCGTTTGCGTATGTGAAATCGACCTGTCCATCATCGTCGCCTTTGCTGATGTGCGAGACGTGCCCGACAGGCTGGTCGACAGCGACCGCCAGGTCGGCATTAAATCTTCGACGGGTCATGTCTGATGGACGCTGCGCGGTTTGGCGACGAAGCGAACGATCATGGTAGCAGAGGCAGAAGTTTGTGAGGGAGCGAAGATGAGTTTCCCCAAGCCTGGTCGGTGTTTTCTATTTTCTAGCTGAGGTCGATTATTTATTTCTGGGGAAGGCGCGCAGGGGTGAAAAAAGAGGCAGCTAGAAAGTTCAATTCGCGCCAGTAGGCTCTCTCAAAATTCGGCAACGCTGCCATGAGTATTCTCGCCTTACTTCCATTTATCGGGCTAGGCAAGGTTTATGTGAAGGCTAAGCTCCTTTGTGTTTACTCCAGGCAGGTCTGCATCTGCATGTGTTCCCATGTTTCGTATGACCGTTCGTCGATTCATATGCACGCACCTGAATATTTAGGCAGACGAGCGGGGTAATTAACTTGTGAGGCTGCTCAAAAGAACTCGTCGCTGCTGCCCTGTGATACGATCCCAGATCAATCCATCATTCATTCCAACTATTGATAGCATTTTTGTCAATCATCTATGTTTGAATGAAACTGTTGGATGACTTGATAACCACACGTTCCTTCCTTGTATTTGGCCAGGCACTCGCACCGTTACCATCTCAATGTTCCTCATTGTTTACCGCCAATGAGCTCTTTAATGGTCCTTGTACAGCTCCGTCGAGTTCTCACCCGGGCTCATGCGTCAAGTATTACCCCCACATACTTCGTGCTCTCGTCTTGCCGCTGCTTTGATTGTTTCTCGAACCTCGTGGAGATTTACAAATGTTGAGCAAGTCTGAGGTTTGGATCCCGGATGAGACTAGAAGTTACCATGCGAGAGTTTCCTAATCTGACTCTCATTTAATAGATCTAAAAGTGAAAACGTGGTTCGTAAATTCGTCTTGCCATTCGTCATCCTCGAGTCACTTCTTGAGCTTTCTTCGGTTGCTGCTGCGTTTGGCTGTTTGACCTGGTTGACGAAGCGTCAATTTATTTCATTTCATAAAGAACGGCGAGAGTAACTCGCGAATCAATGGCGGCGTTGATCCCCATGCGCGCAGCATGAGATTTCCCATTGTAGTATTCAAGGACACGAAGAAGAATCGACACAACGAGACTCTGGTCGAAGAAATGCCTGCCTATGGGCAACCTTGACGAGATGCGGTCCCAAAAAGCGCCAGAAACGGATCCACCCATCGCTAACCGCTTCAGTTTCTAGTCTCCAGGATGCACCTTTATTTCGCTTCACAGACGGACATCTGTACGAGCCACAAACGGGCCGATTTCAGAACAATAATTCTTAACTCTGTCAACTTGACGAGTGAAAACTTGACGAGTGAAAGTCACAGGCATCTGTATGCGTCCTCCGTAGAACCCCCTTCACGTGATCTGCTCCGCGAGATGATTATCACGTGATTAATTTGTGATGCCCAACAATCTCGCTGCCCAGGTACGGGCCAACCGCGCGACCAATTGACGTCGTCATGTCGTCAAACAAAGGTACATCAAGAGGAGACCAAGCCCATCAGTTAGCTTCGCGCGTGTATCCAGCCTCCGGGCCCTGAAAGCTTCAATTTTACATAGGAGACAATCCAAATGCTTTAGCTGAGAGTCACATCCGTCGAAGTGTCCGTAATCTAGTCGCGTTACTCTCGTCATGACCGGTTTCTTCATTGCACGTCAAGTTTAGTAGCATCGTATGAGTTGATGACATAAGCCACGCGTCCTGAGTGACATGTCAAATACAAAGGCACGAAGTAACAATAAACAAAGACTTGGGAGGTTTCAAGGTAGCCATCAATGTTGAACATCTCCGTTCGTAAATATCTAGAACTGTGATTGTTCGCTCTTTGCTACCATCTCCCATGCCCCTTCCCCGATACTCAATCCAAGAAGAAAATGAACCCTCGACGCTTAGATGCGAAGCATAGCGAACAACATTATACCAAGTTCTCGCTGGTTGGCCAATGGACAGCTCCCGTGTTGAATCTCCGCCCCTGCCAAACGCTTCACAAAGACCGGCAGGGATCAGCGTTCGGAGGGGCGGGGAGAGAAACCCCTGCTTCCGCGGGCCGCAGCTGGTGGACAGCAAGGTCCCTCTGCCAGCTATCCCTTACCTGGATGAGGCCGAGCCATGCCAAGCCATGCTAATTAATGCTAAACCCACAGTTGACCGGTAGATCGGTGTGCTTGAACAACCATGCCGGACTGAACAGGGAGCATCTTTGGGGTATTTCCCAAGACCTAGTTCAAGACGACCCAAACTCTATTTACGCCCTAGGAATCACCCTCTTCCCGTCTTCCAGTTCCACTCGACCCGGCGGCCAAATCCCCGCAGAAATCTTGGTCCGAGGGCCGCTATTAATATTACCAGCGTCCCTTCCCACTCCCTCGGAGCTCCTTCCCCTGAAACTGCTACTTGGTCTCGATCATGATCGGTCCCGACCAACCGGGTTTCCAAACTAGTTTGAGTATTCGACGGGAATGAAAGACGATGACGACCTCCCCATTTTGTTCTTGAACCTACGAAGCTTCGATCTGTCATGGAGAGTGAGGATGTGCTACCAAATGACAACAAAGGCCCGGTACTCTTGGGGGTCGTCTGGTCCCTATGGGCCCTGACGACCATCATCTACATCGTTCGACTCTGCGCCCGACCCTCGAGAAAATTCGACTTTACTGCTGCAGAGTATACGATAACGGCTGCGCTGGTGAGTGCCCCTGCCAAACCAAACCTCTAACTGGCTTGGAAACCGTTACTCCATTTATCGGGACATAGATTCTAACCTGCAATGTTTCGCAGATAGCAAAGACGATTTCGGTTGCATTCATGACGGCGGCGATATCTCGAGGGTTCGGAAGACACAATATCTACATCAGTCCGGAAGACCGGGGCCTCATCAGGCGATATACCGTGGGCGTTTTCATGTCAGGAGTCCCTGCGTCCTGCTTGGCGAGGGTGTCGATTGCGTGTCTGCTCCTACGACTTACGACGAGTCGTCTGTGGAGATGGGCCCTCAAGGGAACAATCGTGCTGCAAGTCCTCGTTGTCCTCATCTACGAGCTCTCGCAGTTTATCCAGTGCAACTCGGTCATTACTGGAATATCTCCCAACGACAGTAAATGTCTTCCCAAGAGTCACGTCTGGGGATTCACCTTCATGTCCTTTGGTAGGTCCACTCTTTCGTTCAACTACCTACATCCATTGCAGCAGGGACTAAACTAAGTATTACTCAACCGACCTACTTAGCTTCTGCCATGATTAGCGACTTCATATGCGCGACAGTTCCTTTCTTCCTCCTCCGTCACCTAACCCGCTCCGTCGTCGAAAAAGCTCTCATCTACGTTCTCATGGCCTCGTCCCTAATTGCTACCGCCATCGGCATCCCCAAACTCTACCACGTCCTCACATACAACTACGGAGGTCCGGACGGGCTGTATGAACTCCTACCAGAATTCTTCTGGTGTCGCATGGAGGAGGCGGCGATCATCATGGCCGCTTGCGCGCCACTCCTCAAGTGTCCCGTGGAGAGGGTTCTGAGACGGATAGGCTTGCCGACGTTTAAAATACCGACGAGGGGCTTGAAATCTCTAAGGTCGTTGTCCGGGCCGGGGCAAGGAAGCGACACCGCTAGCAGTTCGGGCCCAGATTCCGCGGACTCTGCCTGCTGGGGTGGGTCGATGAAGGCGACGCCGGACGTTTCGTCGACTACTACCGATGCGAAGTCGACAAGCCAACATCACTAAGGCGCCGTTGTATTCAGGAATCCACCAAGGGCTGTAATTATATCGCATGCATTGTATTCTATTGGCTTCGGAAACGGATGGGTACATTGAGAACTAGGAGGGACTGAACTGGGACCAGGTAGTCCCCGGGCTGGGCATTGGGTATTGAGCGGTTTTTTTTTTTCTTTGGTATTGAGCGATCTATAAACAGGACTGATTCTACGAAACTTCAGCCGTATCGTCGGGCATCAGTAATTGGTAAACCCATGGCTGATGGTAGGTGGTGATTGCATCACTGATTCGATCCTCTGCCTGTCATGAGCAGCCAGAGCTCAACGAAACGCAACTCCAGGCTCTCGGAGTTTAGTTCGTTATACTTCGTATTGGTGTCCTGCTTACAGGCTACCCCTAGTCCAAACAGTCAGGCTAAGACCTGCTGCTCACAGCGGCTCCAGTGCCAAGTGTTCCAGGGATCGGATCCCCATTTGCAAAGCACGGGGCAAATTGGAGCGTGCCCTTCTGACAGCAGACCCTGTTTTCTGGGTCGGTGTGGCGCCGACATGTCGGTGTATCCGTATCGGGCAATCTGCAACCCAAAAAAGGAAGAAGATTGGCACAGCTGGTAACGCCGGCGCCACCTCCTGACGAGGGTGCCTGCTGCGATTCCCCAGACTCAAATCCTAGCAGCTACTCTTTTGAATGACAGTACTTCATAATCTGCGTGAAAAGGTACCTTCGTATACTGTTCATTCGTAATAATCTGGAATGGGTAAGGACGCTCGAAGGAGTGTCAAAATCATGGCATGACGCGCATGGCGCAGCTTCTCTGGGTGAGGTGGCAAGGTAAATCTCTTTACAAAGGCACAATCAGAGGATTTAAAAATGAAGTAAAAATCCAAACAATAAACAAGATTAACGGTGACAGTGGAAATTATGACCATACAGGCTAGATGAAAACGATGCCCCAAAAGGGTGCTTGATCCGTGATGCCGATGATGCCGATACCAGCCCACTATGATCACCGTCAAGGACGTGGATCTCGGAGTCTCGTCTCGGCAACCCACCCCTATTCGGAATTCGTAGTTCATTCAGAATCACTCAAAAGAGTTAAGTCCAATGATTGATTATGATGTCGGCCGCCTAGTGATCTCTGTTAGCTGAAACTTGGGTATTTTCCCTCTTCATTGGATGCCGTCTGTTCACTCACCTTCTCTCCAATGGCATAGGCCTCCGCGCTGGTATGCGAGCTGGGTGTCAACGGTAATACACTAATGTCCGCGATCCTCAAGCCAGCGGCACCGTGAACCCTCAAGTCCGATCCGACGACACCTCCCTTCGTCTTCGGCATCATGGCCGAAGTGCAGCAAGGATGCATGAACGAAAACACCATGTTCTCCTTAATGTACTGAGTCAGATCTTCATCGCTCACGACGTTGGCGCCGGGCGCTACGAGAACTGCGCCGAATTCTTCCATGGTCTGAGTATCAAACATGCCGCGTAGGTACTTGAGATGGGCGAGGTGCAGATCGAAGTCGACGGGGTTGGATCCCGAGCGGTAGTCCACAATGGGTTGGTTGAGAGGGTTCGTGAGATCGAGACGCACAGTTCCGCGGCTGAGACCGTGCAACATGACTGCACGCATGGAGTTGCCAGTGGCGAACGGAGATTCGAGACTCGGAGCTTCAGGGTTCTCATAAAAGTCGGCCAGTACGGAGAGCTGGTGGTTGTATCCAGCGATCATTTCGGGATTGGAGCTGTACTCGGGTGGGAGGTACGACGCGGCCGAGTCGTCATGGACCATATCGCGGATCTTGTTGACGATTGTTAGGTAGTCATCAGTAACGTTGGCAAGCGAGAGGAAGAGTGCGCTATTGGCCATTGCCAGCGTGTACGGTCCTCGAGCCGGTGTTTCATCGAATCCAGCAGTGGCGTCAGCGGCAAAGGCAGGGTCAGACATGTCAGAAGGTAGCGGCGACCAGTCTCCTGGGGTGGTGTCTATCAAACATAGTCTTCCATTAGCGAAGCCTCCTAACTCCATATTGCAAACAGGGCCTTCCTCTACATGCTGGGAGTTCAGAGAGCCTACAGTTCCACGTGAAGCCAGGACCGGAATGGTCATGGAAGTTTGACCCAACCCCCGGAAGATCAAGAACCAGGGGGATACCCGCATCTGCGAGAAACGATGCTGGGCCGATGCCGCTTCGCTGCAGGATAGTCGGCGTATGGAAAGTGCCAGCCGAAAGAATAACCTCGGCCTCAGCCGTCACGTTGAACAGGCTATCATCGCTTCGATCCCTTACTTCGACAATTGGCGGTCCGCTCTGGAGCCCATCAGGGTATAGCACCCTCGTCACCTGATGCTTGATGAGGAGGTGATAATTGCTTCTCGTTTCATTGACGGCGGCGTAGTGTCCAAGACCGGCGTGGGATCGCCTCGCGGTGACGGGGTGCTCCGAGATTGGGATCCAGCAAAGGCCGTTCTTGTCCCCACCCGCGCACTCCTGGAGGACGGGAATCCCCATGTCGATCCATGTATCCCTCGCCACATTATGGTCGCCCCAGAGGAAGGGAGGGTAGCTGGAGTAAATCGGCGTGGTGCCCGGGTACACAGCCAGGTCCCAGGTGTAGCCGTGCTCTGAGACGGCGGTGATGGATGGCTCGGTGAAAGTTACGCTCTTTGTGATCAGTTAGTTCTATGAGTCATATTTCTCGACCTATCCCCCCCTCCGCTTGTTCCCATATCTCAATCCTTTCTCATTTGAATGGGTTACACTCGATCACGGCTCCTCTCTTCTCTTACCTTTTTGAAAAATGGAAAGAGACTATTCCAATCCCACTTCTCATCGTCGTCATCACATTCGGGGCTGAGAATCTGGTCCCACGCCTCAAAATCCCAGCGGGACGGGCGATCGAAGAACATGCCATTCACAGCACTACTACCACCAACGACCTGGCCGGCTAGAACCACCGCCGTCTTGTTTAACATATCCGGGTTCGGCAGGGATTCGAAGAGCCACCTTGAAGCAGAGGCGCCTGCGCCGCCCCAGACAAGCAGGGGAGGATCAAACGTCCCTGGCGCGTACTCAATCTCGCCATATTCAATGACGAGGACAGTTTCTATGAAAGGGAAAGAGAAAAGAAGCAAAAGGGAATTAGTTTCTTCACAGCTTTCATGAAAAAAGCAAGGAAAAAAAGAAAAGAAAAGAAAAGAAAGAGAAGAGAGGAAAGCGGCACTTACTTTCTGGAAAGGCCTCGGTTAGGCAATCGGCGATGGTTAAACCGGCAGTCCCCCCACCGGCTATGACGAAGTCATAATTCTCGTCAAGCTCCGAAATCTGGCGCTTCACGGCGACATGCGACAGGGCAGTCGCCGAAGCAGCAAGAGACAGAAATAATGCAATGGACAACGTCATCGTTCGAGGAGTGTTTTCTCGCTCAGGTCCCCAAGTGACAGCCGGACTCAGAAATCGAAAAACGCTCCCCCTCGCCGGGTATTAAATGCTTTTCCCGGCCGAACAAATGAGGGGCGGAAATGTCTAGGACAGCTCTACTCCACCTCCAAGCGATTCCCCACACCGCTTATTCCGTGGGCCGTCCCGGATATGGAGGCCCTCCTGCCATGACTACTCCGTGCTGTCTTGCTGTGTGGTTCGATCCTAGTCTGCTGCACGAATATATTGGTTATGTATAGGGAGCCTAGCGGCAGTAGGTCAGAGTCGGGGTAATTGCCGAGTGTCGGGTGATGAATACATCCTGGTTGACGGCAGAGTGACAGTTTTCACTTGCATGGTGCGGAACCAGAAGATCGTAGGCACCGAGAGTGGTGCAGACGAGGCCTGGCAAGTAGAAACATGGGGAGAAGCAAAAGGAAAGGTTGGGAGGGTTCGTGCAGCATTATTCCACTCAGGCCGCCTGGGCAGCGTAGGATTAGGATTCTCAGTAAACCGGGATCAAAGAATTTAATCCGGGATTCTTGTAATGCCACCAGAGCTGAGAATGGAAGCAGCGGCTCCTATCAAAGGTAATCCGGACGGGAACCGATGCCAGACCCGCAGGGCAACTGAGTTAGAAAATGGGGATGCTGCAGAATTGCAACGGTTTTGGGACGGGAGGACTACCACTTCACCTTCATTGCAGACGTCATGTACGTTCGACTGTGATTGGGAAGCCGAGAAGCCATTTTTGTTCAGGATGAAAGCACAGGAGGCGGTGCGGAAGAGGGGGTATAAAAGATTAATGGAACCATGTAACGGCGCTAATTACCTGTTGTGGGCAGGGGACCAGTTCCGGTGGTCCCGCACGCAGCAAAGGCATCTCCCAACTTCTCCTTTGCCCGCATTTCTAAATAGAATGATGCATTCGACGAAATCATCCTGGCCCTGGACAATTCCCACTCCGAGTGTCGTACATGATAGCGAAGATCGGTGGTCCTTGATGGAATGGATGATCTGCCTGCGGGGCTGGCGATGGCCACTTCACCACTTGATATTGACATAATCTACCTGGACCTTGATGGACCCAGGGATGCAGAAAGCCGGGCCCCTGACCCTGACTGCAGAACCACCAGGCGGGCCGATGTCCTATTCCGGAAATGGTAACGCTCATCCGTGCAAGAGCCCACTCATTTAGTGGACAAAGGCATAGACTGCTTTGTAGGACGAGTTCACATTTCCAAGGTGCAAGCTTGTCTTCCGAGTCTGTAGCGGTAGTCTGCATGTAACATATTACGAAGTACTTCCTCCGTGGGAATTTGTGAATGCTATATTCAGGTAACTGGAGGACAAAGGTCTTCGTATGTGACCTGACATCCTATATATCCCCGCTGTCAGACTGCACTTAGGCCACCCAAACCCTTGTCGAAGCCACCACCCCAGCTTCTGTTCGGGCTGTTGCTCCCATCTTGTTGCTTTCCCCGATGTTAGCGTGCTTGGCATTATTCTTACGCTTGGACTTTATTTATTTGTTCGAGTTACTTCCTATTGCCTCCTGTTTTTCTCTCTCATAATGACCGAATGGACTTGGAAGTTATTAAAGGGGGTTTTTTAGTATATTTAGAGGGCGGGCACTGGAAGCCCCGAATCAGTGCAGAATGCAATGCACGAAGCGCATTTGCCGGAGACCCAGGCGACGATTCAGAGCGTCATCAGGATCAATGATGCTAACCTCATTCCCTATTACCGACGCGGATGAACTCGAAACAGGCGTGGTAGGTAGCGGGCCGCTAGCTGCTTCCCTTTACAGAACGAGAAGATATCTCCTCAAGTTTATCCCTAAACGGATCATCCATTAAGCATCGCCTAAACTACTGCGGCGCATAAATAAAGGCTAGTTGATCAATCTCATCTCCATCCTGGCCCATGTACCCGACAATCTGCCATCCCGCGGGAGCCTGGAACGTGTTGCAATCAGACGTCAGGCTTCCCGCGGAAACCTTGTTACCTACGCTGGTGGTAGCTTGAATGTAGAAGTTGCGCGTACGGCCGTCCTTCTGCCCTTGACAGAGTACCGCGCCGGTCCAGTACTCATTTTGGCCAAGCTTCAAACTTGTCTCTGAACCTCCCGTTCCACCATGCACAAACTTGGTACCATCAGTCAGGGTGAGGCCGACTGAATCAAGACGCGACGCTCCGCGGAAAGTAATGGCCGAAGTTTTGATCGAGCCGCTCTTACCGCTCAGCGTGGTCAAGTCGGTGAACCAGTTTCCGTGAGGGCCGCCCCAATAGTTTGACTGGCGGAACCGGTTGGAAAGGGACCAGTTGAATTGGACGTGGATGGGATTGTGGTCGGAGAGGATATTCCCATCTGACTGGAGGAACCTGGCACTGTCGTAATTGAAGGAAATCGCCGAGAGGGTGACAATGGGACTACCACGATAGAACACCTTGTCTACCGTCTCACAATAATCTGTGGTGCTCGGGTTTTCGCAGATAGTTTCCTGCGTTGGGGTCACACCTCCACGAACCAGCTGGACCCAAGGGTCTGCCATGCCGTTCTGGGTGCTGAAAATCGAGATCTGGTCAGATGTGCGTGTGTATCGACTGTTGGTGTCTCCAAACACAAGCACGGCGTTTCCAACGCTCCAAGTGTCAATGTACGATGCCACCTGCTTCAAGTTACTGTTCCGCACGGCGAGGTCGGCCGTCTCCGTTCCGGCATCCGTGTGGAGATTGTAAACGTCGATCAAAACACCGTTATCGATTGACAGTCTCATGAAGGTGAAGCCTTTCGGCGTAAGGCAATCAGCACCAGAGGCGTTGGAACAATCATCCCACTTAACTCGGGAGAAATTGATCCAGTTGAAGTTGGAGAGAGTGTTGAGCCCAGAACCAATGGCCGCGCCACCAGAAGTTGGGGTGCGATAGGGATGGTTATCCGTCTCGTAAATGTACGCATGATAGTTAAAGTCCTGGAAGGGATGACCAGCCAGCGTTAGAATATAACTCTTCATGACACGGGAACCGGTGCTTTCTACCTCCTGTACGTGGATAATATCATAAGCGTATTGGGAAAATTTAGAGCCGATCGTGCGCGCGTTCGTGGCTTTATCTCCGGGAACATCGTTACTATTAAAGATGGCGGGCAACCCCGCGACGTTCATGGCGAGGACGTCGAAGGAGCCATCTATAGCGGCGAAAACCCTTAAACCAGTTGCGGCAAGCACGGAAAGGATAGGAGTGACCTTCATTGTGGTCCGTGGGTATAACTGTCGGCAGCCGAAGATCGGGCCACAAGCCAGAAAAAAACCGGCGTGAGATTATTTGTGGCCGTTTGGTGTTCGCCGTGATATTGTCGTCAAATGGAGTGCCGTGTCTCTAGTTTTATAGGCCATGCCTTCGGCGAACGCCCATCTCGGTAGTCGAGCCGTGGGCTAGCTGTGATGTATGCAAATATTAGAACATGGAGCTAAGATCCGTGTTCAGTAAGGCTCTCCGTGTGCAATCAATATGGATGACGCCTTCACGACCATCCATGCAAACTGGGGAAATTTATATTGGCTGGCGGAGGGTAGGACGCCCGGATAGGTAACATTGACACTTCTAGTAGCGGCTTGGCGTCGTCGTATGCTTGGGTTGCGATGCGTCCTCAGATCGTAATCTTATGAGATCGGATATATGGCAGAAGTTAAGAGCCTCCAGAGGATCAAGTAGATCCAACACGTGCTGGACACTGCTCGGTAGATAGTTCCTCAATCGTCACCGAGAAATGGTGGAAGCTTGGAGGCAGTATTGTCAAAAATGTGACACATTGCCGGCCAGAGCCTCCACCACGCATATTGTAGACCAGGTTTACAGAAAATTAGAACAGATATCAGCATCATTTTCAATATTTTCTGATTGGCGGAGAGGTCCTGGGCTCTAAGATATACACGAAGAAAATTGAAGCGGTTACCATCGCCAGAGATTAAAATATATAGGCTTTTCATCCATCGATGTACATTCGTCCCCCAATCACTGCGTATACTTTGCTAAATGGGGCTGCGAAAGGTCGGTAAAGAAGCTCGCTCCCCGTACAACTGTTGGCTTGCCCTCCATTGTCACGTCGCAGTTCTCCACCCAGTCGCCTTCGGCAGCGTACTTAGTTTTAACGTACTCGGCGTATTTTCCAAGTGCGCAAGAGGATCCAGGTCCGTCCTTGCATGATGGAACGGGGTATACCTGGTCGTTCAGTCGAATGCGCACGTACGTAGCGTTCACGTACCCCTGACCAGCGTCGAAGGGGGTTCGAGTCTTGCGAGGGCCACATTTTCCGGTGTTAGTTGGGGTTGGGAGGCTCGTATTGGTCGAGGACGCGGGAGAGGTCGTCGTCTCATTTTTCGGACCTGGCACCATGCAGTTAAGGCGCTCAAAGGCGATGGTGCCTCGCATCGTGATGAACCGGGATCCAATCCATAGGCGGTCATGGTCGATCTCCGTTGCGGAGAGAGGTTCCTGCTCGTCAAACACGCCGCTTGCGCTAACGAGCTCCGTAAGCTGCCCGTCGTTCAAGAACGAAATGAGAAGTTTCGGCACCTGGAAGGACTGTGCGCCATCGAGTCCAATCCCCTCGACGCCCGGGCCTTTGACGAAGAGGTCGACCAGGCTGTCGAGGAACGGCGTCATCATTTTCGGGGCCAGTTCTGTTCCAGGCCCGACACCGTAGTAGTACCTCAAATCATTCGAGTACTCGTACATCTTGAGCTCCTCGTCCGTGAAGACATCACAGAATCGGGAGAGTCGGCCAGTGATCTGGCTCTCGAATCCGCAAAGATACGGCATAAGGTTTATGTCGCTTAGCGTCAGTGTCAGATTCCCCTTGATCAACTTCTGAAGTCTGTCCTGCACTCGAGGCTGCCAAATGCTATTCCACGTCTTAACGTAGTCCCCACCGCTTTGATCTTTGAAGTTGGGGCACATGTCAGACGGCGCGAGAGAGTTTCCAATAGCTTCAGCCATCCCCTTGGACGTCACGGCGACAACGTTACCGAGCTTGCTGGCACTAGCCCCTAGGAAGCCATTGACGAAGCCTGAGGCCGTCTGGAGAACCCGAGTATAATTGTTGGCCCAGACGTAGAAGTCATCCCCGTCGTTGTAGAGTTGCGGATATCTGCAATTTGTTAGCTTCTGGGGGAGGTTCCGTTTAAGGGAAAGAAAAATAAACCAAAAGGGAAAAACGGAGAGGAGCATGAAATACCTAGTGCGGAGCTGGTAACCCATATCCACAGCCTCTTTGTTGCCAGTCGGGCCCAGCATGGCGATTTGGATATCAGGGTTTGTCAGGACAGGCTTCCAGGTGGGCAGGAATGAGAGCACTCCTTTGGCTTCGTAACCGCCCGCAGAAAACTGGAGTCCGTGTGATAAGTACGACTGATCGAAGAAAAGGACAGAAACAAAAAAATCTCTCTGCTTTCTGCCGAGAGGAGGAGCTTACCCTCGACTCCATCTCCAGCCACTCGTTGTACGCCCCATTGTCAGGATATCGCGAACCGTGTCGAGAAACGTAGGCAGCCTGGTCCACATAGCAGTTCTCAGGAATAGCGGTCGAAATCCCGTATACATTCGGTCCCGAAGCCCATGGGCCATTGGCGCCGAGCCGTGTCAGAGGGCTATCAGAGCCCTTACCACGCCAGAGCACGATGTCCTGCTTTGGTGCGAGGAACCGGGGAGAAGATCCGGCTGCCATGGTAGCCGATAGCGGCAAGAAAAGCACCAAATGCGCTAGTGAAAACATGGTGGCTATCAAGACCTATGAAAATGGACACCCGGTGAGAAGGAAAACAGTGGTGATGGTCGGGACTCAGGGGACCTCGACAGGGCAAGGCATCGCCATTATATATCCCGCTTCCGAATAGCGACGCCCATGGTTGTCCGAGATGTAGAACGCGCCAGGATTTTGTAAGTAGCATCGAATCCCAGCACAATAGTTGACGTCGACATGACGATATCCAATAGAGTATCCTCGTGGGCTTCCTCCTCCATAAAACCTCGGATTAAGTTGGAGATCTTCTGGGGTTGCGTCGTCGGAAATGAGATGCCGAATTGGGAATCACTTTCCAGTGTTTCGCGATAGAGCGAAATCCGGACATTCCTGTTTTTCTTTAGCGAAATACTTCGATATAGAAATAGCCGTATTAGATGATACCAAACCTCGAACAGATACCCAATATTTTCAAGGTAGAGCAGAGAAGATCACTTTCTTCAGACAGGTAGAGCCAGGACAAATTAGGATTAAACTTATCGATTTGTAGTCCTCTTTAGGAATTAAACCCGCCCCTCTAATTTTTCTTCTGCCCCTATGTAATACCCCCAATATAATATAACATCATACTATTGTAATAGTCCTCGGATGTGAAGAAAATCCCAGACAAAAAATTTGAGCAATTGGAGAAGAAACAAGGCGCCATCGAGCTCCTTACAATAACACAACATATTAGAGAAAATAAGACAGTATCCGAATAACCGCTCACAACGAGAGATCGACCCGACTGGAGCTGAGATTGACATCAGGCTCATTCGGATCTCCAAGAAATCCAGGGTTGGTTTCGAAGCGAGGATCAAGCCAGATGCATCGGTCATCGTTGTCCTTGACCATCTGCTGGATAGTCTTGGGAAGTCTATGCCCACCGATATAATACAGAACACACCGTACTGCGCCAAAGATAGAAACCAAAGAGTAAAGCTGCTTGTAGATAGGAAATGTTATACTCCCCCAGAACCTACAGCGCATATCCGGCCGGCGGCGGCACTTGACATAGCTGTAGACGAGGATGGGGATAATAGAAAAGAGAGAAAGGAGACCAGCTTGCATCCAAAACATGGCATTGGTGCCCATGGTGACGAAGATTGGGACGCGAACAAAGTCGATGACGTTGGAGAGAATGTTGTAGACGAAGAGGAATTTTTGGAACAGAATGCCCTGGATGGTGCGCTGGCCATTGAGTGAGAACAGGATGCGGATCATGAACTTGAGGCTGAGCCCGTGTCGGCCCATCTCCCAAGACTTGTATCGCTGCTTCCACCAGTTGAGTCCCGGGCCGAGAATCGTAGTGGGCACCTCGGTCTTCAGGACAATACGGCCATCCATGGCAATGTGCTTGCCCATCTTCATGAACGAGAGACCGGAGTTGACGTCTTCGGCAATGAAATCCATGGGATGGTAGTGGCCGAGCATGGTAATATAGGCCTCCCGCTCAACGAACCAGCCGGCACCGTGAGGGAAGGTAACACCGCAGACACGGTCCTCGGCCATCTTGGTAACACCAGCCATGCGGTACTCACAATCTTGCCAACTAACAAGGAAGAGAGACGTCTTGCCTTCTGGGTTCGTGGCCATTAAGGGAAAGGCCACGGCTTTAACTTCGTCAGTGATCAGGTCCTCTGGTGCCTCGAAGTTGGCTGGGATACAGACGTCGTCATCAACAGTGAGGATGTAGTCGTAGTCCTTGGCGGCAAGGGATCCGACAAGCTGGGCTGCATTCTTCGAGCCGATGGGAGACCAAACGTAAACTATCTCCGGGTGCTGCTCCTTGACCCAGTCTCGGAAAGTGGGATCTGCCGGACGTCTCGATCGGCCGTTGTCGACGATGAAAATATCTCGGGGGCGGAAGTGTGGGTAAGCCGACTCTAACACACGCTTGAGGGCGTCGCGATCAGAGTTATGACACGGAAGGACAAGCGCAGTGCGATTAGGAAGAGAGGAAGGCGTTGGGTTCACATTCCCTGCCTCTAAATCTATCTTTTCATTGTTGATGGGGGTATGATCGCCGTCCCGAGGAGCCTCACTCATGTTGAGTGCTTCGGGATATCGTGGGTTGATGATGTCCTTTCGGTCGGGAATCTTGGCGACACAAAGGATGAACAAGATCATGAGCGGCTCCAAGCCGATAACAATAACGAGAACCGGTAACATGAAAGTCCTTGTCTGAGCCATGGCCTTCTCGATCCAGTGAAAGTAATGGTTGGAGATGACGATGCCAGCCACTAGAGCAGCGACTCCGAGGAGAGTCACATACTTGCGCCATGAGAATGGCCAAAAGATGTCCCGGATATCGATAATATCGAAGATTGCGCGAAATGATATCTGCCTCCGGAAGGCAGCCCATACGGATCGCCATATGGAAACGGGTCCCCTGCAAACCCGGGTCTTCTTTGCAGGTGATGCCTCTAAATCTGCCTCTGCCTCTGCCTTTTCCGCGTCCTTGGAGGCATCTGGAGTCTCAGGGGGTTCTGTGCCGTTTCTTTCCTGGGGGCTAGGTGTAAGGTTCCAGTTTGAGCCCTTGAGGGATGTAGGTGATGGAGGTGTCTCGGTGCCACGGAGTGTTATCGAAGAAGCTCGGCTTTGAGGATAACTGGGCCGATTCCTTGAATGGCCGGCCGACAGCGTTGTTGGAGACCATGGATCGATCAGAGGAGAATCTCGCGAACGAGGACGTCCGAAATCTCCTTCGTGACGCAGAAACACGGGAGAGGGTTCGGGGAGAGGCTCAGGGTCCGCTGAGGGGAAAGGAAAAGTGCCGGGCGGCCCCGAGGAACTGGCCTGCCGCCGATGACCCGGCCGGAACTCGGGGGATGTCATGGCGAGAGTGGACGCTGGAAGGGGGGGAGGGGAAGATCCAGCTCCTTGACGCCTCGGTATTAATGAAAGAGTGGACGAGGCTTGTTTTCAAACAGGACTCAACAGTGTATTCTTATCGGAAAAGAAGGGAATTCACACATCAGATCAACCGGGAGGACCTGAATTCAGTCTGGGGGGAACCCTCTCGAGCGAAGACAATCCGACGCTTCCCAGGGACATCGGCCATAATGGAATGTTGGGAGACGGCGATCGCCTCCCTATAAGGCTCTCTTGAAAAATATGCGTGTTTACTTCGTACTTCCGGCACGCTAGCCGTGGGACCTGAAGCTGTGTGGATTTCCAATTATTGAAGCTTACCTGCAGAAATCGATAGTCTGGAAAGCCCGTTTGGGTTCCGGATCAGGACATGGCGTAATTTGGTGCTCGCCCACGCCATCAGAGAAGCTGTGCGGTGAACCGGGGTGACCCCCCGTTTGCCGTGGAACTGTAATCCCGACCCGGCCTACAGGCTCGTGCTGCTAGCTCATGACCGTATAGGTGCTTGAAGCGCTGAAGTGCGGATCCCAAGACGGCGCGAGCCCGAGGCGTGCCAAGCATCAGTAGTTACAGCTCTACTACTTCGTACGAAGTAAGTATGCATACCACGGCCACGATGGCTCGCTCGATCCGTTTAGGGAACCCAACGAAGTAGCCAGGCTCAGAGCTACTGGTATGGGGTCTTCTAGCACTAAGTTTAGATTCTATTTCTCGTATCCCGGCTGTCGGCGCAATAATGGAATGCCCCATCCACTTGCTGCTTGCTGCTGTTAGTGTGGTGTAGTAGCGGGCCTGGCGGGCAACGTCCTGTTCTAGCGTTCCTTACATAGGTGCACATGGTGGCCAATGTGGGTGGCATGGCAAGAGGGCTGAAAACTGACGAATGGAATGGTACCAAGAGAAAGGTAGTTCTACCCCTTTTTTGTCCTTACCTTTTCTTTTCTTTTTTTACTTTTACTTTCTGTGCTTTTGATCCTTAGTAGCCACGAGGACCAGTAGAGTCAATGTGATTCCATTTGTGCTATGAAAAGCTCAGTGGGGTGGGGTAGTTTAGTTAAGGAGTGTAGTCTCCGGGGGCATTAGAGTGAGGTGGCGAGAAGAGGCGGCGGCTTTTCCAATTTTAGTAGGCAATAATTTCAATAAATAACTCTCTCATCGTCAGTGCAGACCGTACCGAGCCTTCAGGGCCTTTCTGCCAACGGCTCTGACGGCAAGGTGCATGAATATCGTTCCTGCGGGCTTACGAAGCCCCTCGAGAATATCTCGTAATCCCGTCATCTGAAGTTGTCAATTTGCGGCGCATTCCTGCCGTCGTATACTTCGGAGGCCGATCCTTCGACAGAGCTAGCACTCTTTCAGATAACATTGGCGCAGGGGGGTCCGGTAGCCTTCAGGTTTCCAGGGAGCTGGGAACACGGCACTGAGGTTCAGATCGAACCAATGAGACGGGCTCGGCGACCTTCCGCCCCACGGTAAGTGCCTTTCGTTTGGTCTCTAGTGACAAGTGCGGTGCCCGCTAATTTCAAAGTAAACAACACTAGTAGGGACGACGTCGATCGATCGGGCTAGCCACGCACTAAAGACAATACTACTGAATTGTTTGCAGATATTACGAAGTAGGGCGTTGGGTGGGCCATGGCAGATTTTTTTTTATTGGCCCTAGACTTCTTGCGGGCTCCCTTGTTCATTAACCAGGTCGCCGATCGACCCACCCACTAAAAATATGGCTCGAGAACGAAGGCGAAATGGCCGACTGTTGGACGTGCGCGTCTTCGTTGGTGGAGGAAGCCTGGGAGGGAATGAAAAGACAAAGACGGGGGAAGGGAGCGGGGCGGGACGGACTGATCAAAGTTACGCTCTCTCAGCTCCAGCTGGCTGCGGCATGCATTTCCCCTGCATCTGTCGCACGGAAAAATTTTTTCCCTCCTAATAATCCCCGGGTTCTTGCAGACACGACACAGCCCACTGGAGCCCGGTCAGGCCCTTGAGCCTAATTCAGTCAACCTCGGTATGTCATCATTTTAAACTTTTTGAAGACAACACTGCTGTCAAGGCTGGGGCTGAGACTGTCTCCGACATCCGTCGAAGAATATAGCTTAATTTGATGTTTCCTTTTTCCGCCTTATATTCCTCCCCTCTCGTGACAGATGTCAACCCAAATGGCCTAAAATGGCAAGCTATGCGGAGATGTGTGACGCGATTGTGGAGTTGAAGATCGTAAACTTAATTCAGAGTCGCGTATTCGACATCGTCAAATCGCTCCGGGGCGATCCCCAGACCCGATGACATAACATATCCCCCTTTTTTGGGGATGTTGACACACCTGAGCGACCTTAACAAGGTGCGGGCCAGCAGCGGCTCTTCTCTGCTTCATACATCAATGATACTTCCAAGAGCTGATGGCCTGAGCAGTGTAATGTCTGAAACCACCGGCCCATCATTCATAAACACAAAATAGGTAAATGCGTCACGTATTGATGCAACATGATGGGCATTACGCTGCACACTTAGACGTAGACCGACTTCAACGAGAAACTTTTTGTCGTCACCTTCGTCAGGGCCAGGGCGGGCTCACCGGGCATCACTTTTGGCTACTCTGATGAGGACAACGTGTACTGGAATGATGTCGTATTGGCTATCGCAGCAAACAAAGAATTCCTAGCGAAATGAGGATGAGCCTCCCTGCTTAAAAGTGACAGACGATCATCTGCATAGGGGTGGAGAGTGCAGTAGTTTCCGGTGTTCTCAGGTGGCCCAAAATACACGACACCAAACGGACCGCTTGGTACGTAGGTACTTCGTACATGGCCAGCGATCCTTCGACGGGTTTCGTGGGGGTAGTATGAAGTATTATCTATTAAAGGAACATTATTATACTATAAACGAATACAAATAGAACGTTCAATTTCAGGAAAGGTACAGCTGAATGCGGCTGCCCGCTGTCCTCGATGCTGTCTGGAGGTGGGAGGTCCTTCATGAAGTCAGGGTCATCAATGTTGCAAATCATGCCACCTGATCCTGGACTGGCAGAAGTAGAGTTGAAGGCAAACTGGATCCACTGCACCTCCAGAGTGGCGTCCATTCCGACTTCCATAGGGCCTGACCAAGAGCCGCCGTTGCCAAACATGCTAATGATTAGCCTACTCTCCTCGACGGGGACGTTCTTGCCTGTCTGGGCCAACCGCACCCCGTTCAGGTAAAACGAACTCTGGCCTGGGATCCAGTCGAGGCGGTAGGTGTTCCACTCTTCGCGGGATTTCCCCGCATTGTTGGTAGCCATCGAGACGTTGAACGATGTGTCGGGAATAGGCCGCTCCTGCCCGTCGTAGGTGGGTTGGTTGGAGCCGTGGAACATGTCGACGGGATCCCGCGTCACGACTTCTATATCCGTCTCCTGGGTGTCATTGTAATAGGTAAAGAAGCCGGCGCAGGCGCCGGGACTTCCTGTGATTCGCGCGAGAATGCGCAGCGAGAGGGTGGTGATGTTGTACTCTCTGTAGATCAGCTCTGCGGACTTTTGCGTGCCATTCTTGAGCTGCGTGGTGGTCAGTTCAAGAAGGGATCCATCCC
This sequence comes from Scedosporium boydii, assembly GCA_002221725.1. Taxonomy (NCBI): domain Eukaryota; kingdom Fungi; phylum Ascomycota; class Sordariomycetes; order Microascales; family Microascaceae; genus Scedosporium; species Scedosporium boydii. The sequence goes on along the minus strand of NJFT01000065.1, from coordinate 65,135 downwards.
CATTGTCCTCTGTCCCATGTACATGTGTGAGCGTGTGGTTTAACTAGGTCGTCGGTGGTAGTAGTAACTTGGTGGAGACATACTGCGATCGACGGATTCCGGAGAATACAAAATTGGTGCCCATCCTGGGTGAGCCTCCCACTTGAAAAGGTCGGAGACCTCCCAGTCCGTAGTCCAGTAGTCGCCCACGGTGCGGGACAAGGCTGGATTTACCGAGCCCACACCGGAAGTGCCCGCATCCCTGGAGAGGTTTCGGAAATCATAGAAGCGATGGCGGGTGAAGGAGGACCCTGCGTCGGTAGTAAAGGACGAGCAGTTCTGGGCAATGGCCGAAGCGTCCGAGCCAGACAGGGCCAGAATAATGGTCAGAAGGACCGAGGTCAATCGACCTCTCGCCATTTGCCACAATGGCCATGCGGTCCCGAACCGCTAGGTTTGGGCTATTACCGCACGTGTATATGTATGAAGGGAAGCGAGTGAGAAGGTAAAAAGGAAACAATAACAAAGGAAGAAAGAAAAAAAAAATTCACAGGCCTGGTTGGAGCGGGCGAGCAGAAGATGCTGAGCCGATCGGGGGTCCCGCATGTTGCGTAGTGGCGTAGGCTACATGAAATACTATGCGTGGCCAGCACGTTTTAATCCTGGCTATGCAAAATGTTCCAATAATAGCGGGGCGCCGGAATGAGTCTAGTGCTTCTCCAGTGACAATGGATGGTTAAATGAGACTCTCCAATTCTATACGTCCGCGAGTTTACCAGAGCTAGTGCCGTGCAGTATTAGTGGAAAATGACTCGTATGCTTTGTCTCACTCTTGAGACATCTTGGGGAATGATTACTCTTTCGGGCTTCTCTTTGGCAGTTTTGGCTCCTTTTGGCCGTCTCCAGGTACTCCTATTCGCTATCGCCGCCAGGCTCTTTGACTGTCGCCTTTAGTGGCGTATATGTCAGTGCACTAGAACACTTTCCATTCCAGGCGGGTTCGGTCCTGGCATTGGCAGTGGCAAGAATCTGGCGCCGAGCGAACGAGCGTGGTTTGACGCTAGACCTTTGCCAGAACATCCAGCCAAATGAGGTCCATGGAGACCGATAGTACATGAGAAGACGCCCCCCCATCAACAATCAGTCGCGATTCTTAAGTTCTTGGAAGGGGAAAGTGTAAAGTAGTGTATACTCGATGATTTAGCTCATCTCATCAAAGCTAAGAAAAACGAAGTTAGTAATCAGGGCTAGATCGCATCGACGGTGTCCCTAATGCCCTCGCCATAAAAGCAATAGATCGCCATCGTGGTGGTGTTAATCTGCCACAATAGACGCCACACCTTGCCCTTTTTATCCCTCATCCGGTGACCCGGGGATCTGGGTACGATGGCGTTATGTCGAATCCACCATAGTGTCGTAGCCCCAGTCTCATCCCAGAGCAAGACTCCTGATCCCCCGGCTAAGTGGCAGCCCTGAAGCTTTGGGTCCATGGGAACAACCAAGGCTACATGGGCGTGGGCCAAGTCCCATGTATAATAATGCCGCCTAATTTCACTGTCGTGTCTGGGGATAGTGGGTATGGAGCCGTTGCAAAAGTGCGGGCTAAACGTACGAAGCAGTAACAATCTGTCCAAAACCCCAAGTTAGGTAATGCGGAACGTCTAGTCACTAAATCAATGTTGGCGTGCCATACCATAAGGTAAGGCCCAACTCTTTGGGGCGAGTTTTCACAGCTTCTTTAGCTATTTCCCAAAGCAAGTTCGCATTGGAACGCACGCGAAGTAACTTGGACAACTCGTTGATATGAAACATTGGAACATCGGAGTCGCGGGTGTACCCGCAATGGTAAGGGAGGAAATATTGGCACCGCGGTGCTCCAAAAACTCTAAAGGCCTACATGATGTGGCAGTGTATTTGCTACCATTACATGAGCATCCGTATCTCCTCCTCGACGAGGTCCCCCAGTTAGGCCTCTACTCAAGTAGAGAGGATAAACAGGCCCTTGTATTACCTCAGAGGAATCCCAATTCTAAATATTCCCTCTCCGATTCCCAAAATGGGAACCTTTCCCATATCATTTTTACTCGTCTAACGAATCCGCCTTAGCTGGTCCCGGACCTACTACGTTCGAAATAGTTGATGACCCAAAACTTCCATTTTTCCTTCGTAGCGTGTCCGAGAACCCTGGCCTTGCGAAAAAAGTCCAGGTCATCCGATACCTGGAGGTGGCCGAGGGACACGATTTTGTCCGCACCCCACAGATTGCGGCGATGGTGAGCTGCCTAAGCCTTCAGTTTGTGATGCTTGTTCTCAGTTTTCAAATAAGTGAGCGCCAGATATCGGTGATCCTCCCCTAAGATGTGGGGATAAAACCTATCGAGGAATGTCGAATACTTGCAAAGTATGTCTTTGCTCATAACTATGTAACAATGTTGATAAGCATTCAGCAAAGATATTTGCCCTTTGGTTGGTGCGAATTTCCAATGGGACTTTGGGAAGTAACGCATCTCTATGAGACGCGATCGAGTCTTGGTCTAGCCATTTCGTTTGTGTCGCCCGTTGGTAACAAACTGGACAGCTACTTTAGGTTGGGGCGGGAAGAGGGATTGCGCCTCTTCTTGGAGGCCGGCGTTGCCCTGTTCTTCTCGTGTGAGAAGAATGCGCAGTGGTATGCGTGCATTCGTCCCAGCTACTGAAAATAGCCTACTCCTGACGAACAATGGAGTTCGGGAATTAATAGATAGACCATAATACCGTCAAGTTGATGAGGCAATGAACAGATGAAACTGTCGCTCCTGGAAACCAACTCTCGTTGTCTGCCATCACCTTTCCGTAGAGCGGCTCTTATAATATATATGCCAACACGACGCTCGAGATGATAGTCCCATCCAAGATAGTATGGCCGAGGTAGCCCTTCTTTACAAGTGGAATCACGCAATCAAGACGCTTTCACACGGAACGATGAGATGGAATTCAAGTAGACCTAGAGCCAGGGCGGCGTCGACGGCAAATTTTTCTCAAATGGTAATATAATCCTTCCTGATTCAAGGCTGCATGGGGCGCACTTGGCCTATTAATTGAGCGTTCCGTCCCATCTCAGTCGCCGAGATCAACCAAAACTATGAGTCATAGAACAGAATGACCAAGAGGGCGTAGATGCGAAGGGCGCAGATAGGGCGCGGAACAATAATACTAAACATACAACAAAGGAATAATCGATTAGTATTTTTCTAGTAGGCTAGAAGATCCATTATAGAACGTGGAAAGCACTAATGATCAGAGATCAGAGTACTATGGGAGATATCAACAGTCCGGAGCTTGACGAGGGAAAACGCGAATGGACCGTCGAAATTATCCTGCCCGACAATGAAGGCGTCAGTTTCTACCTTGAAAGATATCGACCATTCAGATTATTCTCTTTGCAAGAGAGTCCAGAAGGTAGGGGGTTGTGTTGTGTCTTTTATTTTTCGTTTATGCGCCATAATGCGCGCGGGTTCCGGGCCGACATTAACTGGTTGTGCTGGATAGCTTTTAGTAGTACCTATGAGAGAGAAATCAACATGACAGACGGCGACTGGGCTAGGAGAGTGGCAAGCCATCTTGCCACCACTTTCGTCGTCGTTGACGACCGCGATCGGACTGTGCTCTCCGCTGCCGCTCTTCAAGGTCCCCTCCCTGCCCCCAACGGCCTAGTTACCAATAAAGCGACTGACTCCGGTGGGACGCTGTTCTGGTCAATTAATGCCGTTTACACACTGCCCGAGGTGAGGAAGAAGGGACTGGCGAGGCGTGTCTTGAACCGAGTACTACAAGTTGCAAAAGAACGGGGAGATGTCCAGGGCGCCAATACTGTCATCACACTTGCGGTGCACAAGGGAGGTGTGGGAGCCAGAGCTCTGTATGAATCGTGCGGGTTTTCGATATACAATGAAAATGAGGAGGAATTTGAAATGGTCCTGCGTTTGAGCAAAGTATAAACATTGGCGTTATTAAGGAACTAGAAGGCGAATCAATTCCCAAATGTCTCTAGCGTCCCGAGTTCGGGTGCTAGGAAGATTTGATTAACATTATTCAACAGTATAATAAGAATCTATACAGAGAATGAAAAAGCCAGCCAAGCCCGTCCAGCTTTAAGAGCTGCTGGGAAGCTCAATGAGCTTGTAGTCCGCGTCAAGGTAGTACCACCAGCTGTACTTCTCGGGGATAGCAGCAGCCGGCTTCTTGGCATTCTTCTTAGGGATGCTGAACTCGTCGACAGCCTCGCAGCGGGAGACGAAGCTCTCCAGAGACGCGTCCGAAGTCTGGTTGTAGTTGATCTCACCAGTGTCGACCTTTCCGGCAACGAGGTCCTGCCAGAATCCGTGGCTCTCCTCGAGGACGTTGACGACGAAGTCGGCATTCTGCCATGTATCGCCAACGATGGGGATGACACCGTCACCGCGAGCCACCTTGTAGTACTGGAGGATGGAAGAATTAGCGTTGGACTAGTAGTTCAGTTCATTCATTTGAGGAACTTACGGTGAACCAGTCGCGGTAGGTCTGGGCGAGGCCTGGCCGGTACTTCTCAAGATCCTCGACGGCTGCCATCGTGTCAGTTTATCGAATCCAGAAATGAGGTTGAGCTTGAAGGGAGAGGATAAAACCACGCACAATTGACAAGGGGAGCGAGAGGGTCTTTGACATCGACAGCAATGATCTTCCAGTCTGTCTCCTCACCCTAAATCACCTCAGTTAGAAGAATTTCATTGGGGGAAGCTTCGGGAGTTGACACATACATCGGCCAATGCGAGGCCACCGAGAACCTTGACTTGCTTCACCTGGCCAACATATCCAGGGCTGTTTCCCTGAGTGTTAGCCTCGAAGTAAGAAGTATCGATAAAAAAAAAAAAAGAAAGAAAGAAAGAAAGAAAGAGAAAAAAAAAAAAACATACTCGGAGCCAATGTCAATGATGTCAACGGGGTCGTTATCGCCCTCGAAGTTGGTGAAGTTGTGCTTAAAGTTTGGACTCTCCCAGGTTTGTGGAATAGATCCGTAGAGAAACGGGTAGCTCTTGTGAGGCCACACGTTTTCCACAAATCGAGGCAGGCTCTTCTTCTCGTCATGGAAGATGGGATCTACACCAGGAAAGCTCAGTCACTTGTTGCCACGGATGCAGAGTAGCTCTAAGACAGTGCTATGCAGACATACTCAAGGGCTCGGACCTTTTAATCTCGATCTTTCCATTGGTCCAACGAGGAATCTCAACCACCATGTTGACGATCTGATGGTTAGACTCATCGGGGTACACAGGCACGTCATGCCAGAAGGAGATGGGCTTCCCATCGCGGAGGAGCCAGACTCTCCAGTCCTACATTACCATGGATGTCAGATTGCAGGCCAATGCTACTGTAAACGACCCAAGTGTAACCCTTGCTCGTTAACATACAAGAGTGTTCCGGGCTCCGACCTCTCGGAGGCGGAGGGTCGAGTAATCGGATAGGGCCGAGACGTCAGTACAGTTGACCACCGGGCAGGCTGACTTTGCGATGGCACCTCCGGCGAGGAGGAGAGCGACAAGGGTCTTGGTAGCCATTACGATTAATGCCACGATTATTTAAAGAGAAGGGAGAAATTTTGAATATGTACAATGGTGAATATTATTAAAGAAAATGAGAGCCGCAAACGAGCGTATGTAAAGTAAAGAGCGGCGTATGGAGCACAGAGGCAATCCTTGATCGTCGAGAGACTGTCCAGGAACTAAACGGGGTCCGACATCGAAGACATAATCAAATCTATGGGGAATTATAACTTATAAGTTACCAAGCCTTGAAGGATCAATCTTCATTTCTCGCCCTTTTCCTTTTCACTTGACAAGACGGGAAGACAGTGTCCTTCACCCTGGTCCGCGCCAAGATCCATCTTTCAGCGACGGTGATCCAGAATTACCCTCATGCAACAGCATTTTGATTATCTTACACCCGCCAGCCCAGATGCTCGGTGAGCGAAACTGTAAAGTGCCATTCTGAACCTGCAATGCTCTGCGTAAAAGGTTGTGGTGTTGGCTTGGCAGAGACCATCGCGACGAATGAGAATTGGCGTGGAGAGAAAACAAATTGGCTCTCTGGTGCCACCGCAGCCAATGAACTTAGCGTGTCGCCCACGTGAGGTTTGGCGTGGCTGGAAACCGGGCGGGAGCACTGGGAGCACTGGGAGGAGAAAGATGTTCACATCTTTTCCAGGATTCCATCCCCTGCAAACAGCACGACTGGTCATCTTTCCATGCGTATTAAAACTCTCGCCACTATCGATTCGGAAGACATAAATAGCTAGAGCGTGGCTTTCTTGGCCTGCCCGCTCGGCTCGCGACCGGGATGAGTCTTGGCTTGATCTCTGTTGGACAATTCGTCGCCGCCACGATGAAGCCCATCCTCCACTCAATTGCAAGCGTCGTCTTCACGGCAGCAGCCACGCAAGCGGCGCTCAATATTACATTTTCGAATAACTACACAGCTGACTCCATCGCGCCGGGGCGGCTGCCTCTTCCAGGCTCCTCGTCGCAGTCCGAGGAGATTATCCGCCAGTTCAGCGCCCTCAGTCGTTCTACGACATGGAACCTCGTCGAGAAGATCGATTTTGAGGGTCCCACATGGGAACCGGAGGGAATCGTCCGGCTAGGCGCGGATCGGTACTTCGTCTCGGCCGGCGAATATGTGGAGAGGACCGTGAAATATGAAAAGCCTGCCAACGGCACCGATCGCACTCCCGGCATCGGCTTTGCGCACATGATTGTCTTTGACGGCAAGGGACGCCGTGTCGCAGATGCCTCCATTTCCAAGAAAGGCGACACGGAATACCACAACGGCGGCATTGATTATGACGGTACATACATCTGGGCGACCCTCAGCGAGTACCGTCCCAACTCCACTGGCACCGTCGTGCGAATGCGGCCCTCCACTCTAGAGCCGGAGCCGATTCTTCGGGTCCGCGATCACCAAGGCGGTGTCGTGCACGACATCTCCACCGGCCATTTTGCTACTTTGAACTGGGGCTCTCGCAAGGCGTCTCTTTGGTCTCTCGCCTACCAGGCCGAGCCCATTCCCGAATTCACGACTCCTCTGGCCGTCACGGCTAACCCGAGCAAATGGATTGACTACCAGGACTGCAAGTTCCTCGGCCATTCCAAGACATATGATTTCCGCGCCGTCATGATCTGCAGCGGCATTGGTGACATTGGCGGAGGTGATGGCCAACAGGCCAAGGTCGCGATCGGCGGAGTTGCCATTGTCGACATATTGACCATGGTGCCCCTCGCTGACGTTCCCATCGCGATGGTAACCGACAAGGGCGCTCCAATGGCCAAGAATCCCTTTGACATCGCCATTATTGACGGCAAGTTGAGGCTGTACTTTCTGCCCGACGAAGAACATTCGACTCTTTATGTATACGAGGCAAAATGATTCATGACTGTCTGATTCTGTTCCGAGATAGGGACTAGCATAATGACATTATAATATTAACTGCTCTGGTGAGGATGTCTCCTGTGACTCTTTGATCACCGCCTTCGAGGTGGTCGTCCATCACCTCGAGCGTGGTTCATCTCGGGGTTAGGTCATTCGAATCCTTTCTCCCTCCTATCGAACAAATCCATTGAAACGTTTCTTTAAAGGCGCATTGGCGCGCTTTCTCATACAGTTTTGATGAGAAAAGTCGGGGTTGAGGCAATCCCGGCTCTATCGCACTTTTCGAAAGCACGGGGAGCATTCGTGCCGACGTTGCCGTCAATTATCACAAACTTCATCCAGATGTAAAAGTGTTTATGACTTTTTCCAAAGCACCAATAAATTTATTAGCATGTGTTTACGAGCTCTGGTTCCGACACCCTCTACTGCGAAACACACAAACAATCGCACACAAATTTGTCGCATACTCTCAAGCACGATACGCTAATTGTAAGATGCTAGGTATATACAAAGAAGAGTATTCTGTAGCCTCAGATGAGATGACAATCTTGTAAGATCAAACAGGTGGGTTTTGGACCCTACTCCCCAACTAAGGATACTAGATTCGGGAGATATGACTTCTGTTTAAGAGAGCTCCCAGTTGCCAGGGAGGGAGGTGAGCCCTGTGTGAAGGGTTAGTATTTGAAAACTAAAAAGTATTTTCCTGGATTAAGGGGAGCCAGCGATTTATGACTTACAGCCATCATCACCAACGGGCTCGGCGGCCATCTGGCCCTTGGCACACTGGTTGGAGACGTCGACGGACTGCCTCTCCATGCCGGGGCAGTTGACACCGTTGCACTTGGAGTCCATAGCCCTCTGAAGAGCATCGCCCTTCCAGCCGAAGAGGTAGTCACCGTGGATACCAGCGCCGGTGGTGTCACCCATGGCCCAGACGAAGGGCTGGGAACCATCCTCGGGCCAGTCCTTGGGGTCGTTGAACTGAGCAGTGTCGAACATGATCTCGTACATGACCTGGGGGATCTTGACAGGGTGGGAGGCCGGGCAGGCGCCACCGGTCTCGAAGGAACCCGAAGAGGTATACGTAACGTGGTCTTGGTGGTTAGGGGTGTCGAGGGTCTTGCCGTCCCAACAAGTGGGGAAAGTGATGGTCACACGCCAGCCACCACCGCAGGCCTCCTTGGGGAAAGTGGTGGTGTCGCTGCCAGTGCAAGGAGCGCCGCCGAAGGGCGATTGCTGGTAGTTGTGCTCGCATCGGAAGCAGAGCTGGCGGGGGACCTTCTTGGGGTCTCGGTTGGCAGCATCACCAACGAGCATGCGGAAGCCCTAACAGAGTTAGACTTACGACTTGTTCATGTCAACCAGCTCCGGTATAAATGTCCTCGAAACTTACGGGCTTGAAGGTCGTGACCTTGTCCGAAGCCCTGTAGCCTCGGATGTAGTACACGGTCATGCCTCCCTGGATCTGTCCGAGACCAAGATTGGCAAAGATGGGAACGTGCTTGAAGGTTCCGTTGCGGGCACGGAAGTAGAGGTTGGGGGTCCAGTAGTTGGAGAAATCCTCGGCGAACGTGCAAGTCGTGCAGGACGAGTCCCGGGGTGGGTCGAGGCTGGCGGGGTCCATGGTAGCGTTGAACGAGTTACCGCCGATAACCTGGTGCATGTGAGGAGCAGGGAGGGCACCGGGGTTGACAAGCGGGTCGATGCGGTCCAGCGTGAGCTGAGAGCATCCGAAGCGCATCAGCTCCTGGCCGACGGCCAGCTGAGCGGTCGCAAGAGCGACGAGAGACTTGAGCATCATCTTGACCTGAATGTTGAGAGAGAAAATATCTTGACTCTAGGCGGGTTCGATCGCAGCGTACGGAAAGCAGAGTTAAGAGAAGGGAAAGAGGGAAAGAGAGCGAGGGGGCAGCCTGAACCAGAAGAAGACCGCCTTGGCATCCTCCATCCATATATAGCGTAGCCTACCCACTAAACGTAGGCGATATAAAACACCCCGACTATAGCTCGCCGAACATGAACCCTCCCTGTTTATTTGCAATAATTCTCCGTCCCCATCAGTGCATCGACATATCAGCGTCTCACAGATGCACGCCTGAGCCAGGGGGCGATTCCATGACGGGCAACGCGAATGTGGCGGCGAGTGGGGACAACTGCCGCATATTGCGGCCATATCATGTGTCGCCGAACTCTTGTCCGGCTATTGACCAGGCCCGATGGAATTGGTCCGCTGTTAATCTATCTAAAAATCCGGGGCAAATTATGGTGGAGAGGCAATATACGACAGTCTTTCTGTCGGCAAGGTGGGCCTGCCAGTCGACCCACCATGTTTACCAGATTCAGAAACGAATGCCGGGGTATAAAGAGGCCTTGGTATATGATATCGGGTACGGATGTCCGGATTACAGAACAGTGAATCCAGATTGCAGCTGTCAAGTCAGTAAAGCAATATCGGCGGGAGAAAGACGGCGCGAATCATAAGGCAGGATTCCACGCCGGCTGCATTTAAACCATAGAAGGTCCAGCGCCCCTCGACTCGCCGGGCCAGAGGAGATATTCACAAGATATATTGTAAATAGTGTGTAAAAAAACCGATACCTACTTGATATCCTCTTGTCGTCCCGAGGCTTGGGCATCATTAGATAAGACATGGTGTTTATTTGTTTCAGGAAGTGCACTGACATCGCGCGCAGCGTCCCAACCAGGAGAATTTAAATATTTTGGTTCCATTGATATCGCGACGAGTTGGTTACTCCTCGTATGTTTCTCGCTGCCGATTTACTCTCCCGTGAAGGATGCGGAATTTTAAGATACCATCATCTACCCCAGACTACACCATCAGGCACGAAAGTTCCGATGCTAACACGGCGAGTGGAACGTATAGTCGACTCTATTAAGCTTTGGATTCAACCGTGACATATTGCTCAATTTGGCAACCTTCTTCGGCCCAATACAACGGCAGCACCATCAAAAGTGATTCTAACACCAGCTTCTGTACTTCAGTCGCCTTCGAGTTAGTTACCATGTTTTTTTAACCGGCCTCAGACCTAAGGCACGCCAATAGCTTGAATATTATAGCTATAAATGAACCACTCTCGAATCCTTGCGTCCCGCACATTCTCTTTTGTACATAACGCTTAGCGCATGCTTGTCTTCTAACCCGGAGAAAACATGATCCAGGTGAATTACCACAGGCCAAGGAAGCCGACGAGGTAGCCGACCCGCTGTCATCGACCAGGCTTCCCACTCTTCTCGACTCCATAGGAAGGTAGTCCAATTCCTTTTATGTTCTCAGTTCTGCAATAATGAGCGGTCGGGATGGACAAGTAACGCCGCATCACAACTTGCAAAGCCAGGCGGCCTTATTCCCTACAACCCTACCATTTGGTGGGGCCTCAAAAGTGTTTGCAGAATGTTGATTCTATTGGGGCATTCTTGCCGTTACCTTCTCAACGAAGCCAAGCCGGAAACATCGCCTTGTTAAAGTACCTACACGACGAGATGTGAAAATGATCTCAGATGCGCTCGAGAAGTCAGGAATGAAACCTTCCGCCTTTTGGACAATCAAATTGCGCCATACAAGAAATTCAATATTGTCTTGGTGAGATTCCTATTGAAGGGAGGAAACAATTTCGTCTCACCCTCGATGAATGACTTCCTGGCCTGCCTGTCCAGACTCCGGAGCTTCAAGTTGCCTTCCCTCTATGTGCCAATGACGCTAGAACGAAGCTGGAATATTGTCGTCTATCCCCGTTGGGTATCTATTGATGATCTTAACTTGATGCAATAAACGGAGACACGCATGTAGTCGTGCAGGCTAGATCTGCTGCTCCTCCCAGAATTCCACGAGCTCAGCCAGCCTGATCCTCTCATTGGGATCCTTTTCCATGCACTTCATGACCACCTCTCTCCAGCACTCTGGTATGTCAGTATCCTCGTTCCAACTGATAATTATTTTATCGGCAGCAAGATCTTCGATGCCCTCCTTGGGTACTTCCTGCAGAAGCATCCACATAGTCCTACCCACGCTGAATACCTCAGCCGCAGCACAAGCCCGAGGCCAACGCTCACTCCACTCCGGAAAGACATTCCATGCCGGTCGACCGAACATCATGTTCACTCGCGGTGGACCCTCGTATCTCGTATAGGCCAGCCTTGGAAGAGCGCCTGGGATTTCCACTTCCTCCACATCCCATTCACCGTTGGCTTCCGGTGCGAGCGTGTACGTCGGGGCACCGCTCTGTTCTCAGCCGATCAGTATGGCGTTTGACTCGTCATCCACGAGTACATTCGCCGGTTTAATATCCATATGGTACGTGTGCGCCGCGTAATGGGTGTGCGTGACCGCCGAGCACAACTGAAGACACCAGCGGGCCTTGTCTCGCAGTTTAAGACGGTCATTGTTCTCCTTGCTCCTAGTGACATGATCATCCAGAGTGCCCCGTGACATAAAAGGGTAGAGACTACCACATACGAATCGCTGGCTCTCACCTCCAGGAGATTGAGTCACAACGAGGATCGGGGCAGGAGGTAAGATGTTTGGGTGCGGTGTAATCGAGGCAAGGATCTTGACTGAATGATAGAACATGTCCCGAATGTGCGCAAAGTCTTTCCGCGACGCCAAAAAGTCACCGAAGCCGGGACCTTTGAACACATGCCGAGATTTGTCGTCATCATCTGAGGAACGTCGCACAACAAGCGTAGACGTCCCCCTTCCTGGCAGTCGTTCTATCATGATAAGGTCTCCTTGGTCGACAAACTCATATCCCCTCTCCGTGGAATGGCTCACAGATACGTGATTTGCCTCTAATAGTGAGCTTAAATACTGTTTGTAGAGCTCCGGTTCGTCTTGCACGCGCCAGTCCATCCGATCTTCGTCTTCGCACACGAGGTCGAGGATGGCAGAAGGTACTTTCGACGCGTGTACGCAGTCGGGCCACGCCTGGTGAATCGATTCACTGAGAACTTTGCGCATCTCAAAGCGGTCCTGAAACGTCTCGGCGCTGGAAATGACGGGCAATTCGTGGAAGCACGCAACGATGCGGCTGGCGAGGCTCTTAGGCCGGCGACCATCGCGCAAAACTTGGAAGATAAGCCTGGCTCCTTTTCTGTCATGGGCGTGGGCAAATGCCTGTGCCTCATCATCGTCGCCCCAAATGTAATCCATCTGTACGTTGCTGGCTGCCATGTTCGGAAAATATGCGTTCAACGTATACCAACGAAGACGGTAGGTTGAGAGTTACGAACTTGACACTGAGGGTCCCAGACTTCGGACTTGAGGTAGAGCATAGACCTGAAATAAATGAAGAGGTACTATTAACACGTGCTTAGTTAAACTCCCTTTGTTTAATAAGGAAAATAAGTCACTGGTTCTTGCCCTTTTCTCGTCATAGTTATTTGCATGTGCATCCCGATTGAGGCCTGCAGTCTAGAATCTGGAGTCACGCAAGTACGAAGTCCACCATCCCGCTCTGATCAACGAGGTGACTAAATTTGGCTAATTATGATGAATTCTCCTTTGGTGTCGTAGCTTGGAGTGCTAAAGTCGACGATACTTGTTGTTAGCGAGCGAATGGAAAGCCACCCACAACTCCCAGTGCAGCCACATAAGCCCTCGACTACAACTTAGCAACCCTCAACATAGACATCGTCGTGGAGATTAACCGTCTGAAGGAGTGACTCCTCATAAAACTAAACATGGTAGAGAATCAGTTCGGCGATCAAGAGTACTTGGAAGATGTACGCCCAATCACCTCTGCTCAGACGGTGGCTGTCGCGAGTGTGTAGTCTTATTTAGGTAATATTGCTCCACAGGCTGGTGAAAAGCTCGTCGTTCGGAAACCTTTGTAGAGTCCTGTGCCTCAGGACCGCCGTTTTTATCTTCGAGGGAAAATGGCATCACCTCAAACACGTCAACCTCATCGATGGAGCAGGGCTTGATGATGGTACAGATTGTACAAATATTAAAACTGGTATTGAGAATAGTATTTCCACATCAATTACATCACCAAGCCCAAATACTCTCTCGGCGCTATAAATTTACTTGCTTAAGCAGAGATCCTGACCTTGAACACAAGAGCCTGGTTCTGGAGCTCAGCACCGGACTCGTCACTGTAGGGCAACTTGCCAAAGTTCATGGCGCCATTCTGGGTGATAAAGTCGTTGTCGCTCAAGGTGATGACGTAGTACTCCTCGTGCTGCTTGCCGCCCTTCTTTCCCTTCTTCTTGCCCTTCTCATCGACGTGGACGGGGACGAGAGAAATAGACTCCCACTTTTCGTTCTACGAGTTGGAAACATTTATGTGTGAGCAGGGTATTCTATACTTTCGAATCGCATTGGGGATTTATCAAATGTTAGCAAAACTCACCAGGAGACCAAGATCCTGGGCACCGCCGTTGTGAAGACCAAACTTGGCGAGCTCAGAGTTGATATTGAAGTCAATCCAAGGGCAGACAACAGCGGGTGTAATATCGCTGGCAAGGACACCCTTGGGCGAGACGGCGCCACCAACCTCGTCGTACTTGGTGCCGGCGATGTCCGTGGCCTTGGAGACATCAAAGATGTCGATGTGGCGGTAGTTGGATTCGGTAAACTCGAGGCCCGTTCCAGCACCGGAGTCGCGGGGGAGGAACAAGAACTGGCCGTTCGCAAGAGAGAAAACCTCGGACTGGGCAGCGTAGCGGGTCTTGTTGCCGTCATTGCGGTCGATGTACTCGGGGAGGGGGACGACGTTCTCGGAGACGAGGACGGGGCTGGTCTTCTTGGAAACGTCGTAGGTGAGGAAACGGACATGGCGGCGAGTGCCCTTGGAATCGCCCTATATAACATTGTGAGTAGTGTGTTCATCGGTAAATTCTGCCCAGTTTAGCTCGCTGCGGCTCGAGCTCGAGAAAATACTTACTCCGTCCTGAATGGACGCGGACTGAAGAAGGACGTAAAGGGTTTTTCCATCAGCAGAAGCACTGAGGCCCTCAAAACCTAATTGTCGTTAGACGATTCTGATAACTTGACGAGTGTATTTGATTATTCAAGAAGGAAAAATTACCTTGGTTGTTGTTGCGGCCGGAAGTCGGGTTCGCGGGAGAAATCTTGAAATCGGGATCATATCGGGGAGGGGAAGCAGCAGAGTACGACTCGGTTCCATTCCTCAAAGGCACGAGCGCATCAGGAGGTCGGATGGCGGACAACATCTTGCCGTGTTTGTCGAAGAGGACTGAATACGGGGAAAAAAGAAAGGGAAAAAAGGATTAGCTACAAAATATCGCGCCATAGTGAGAAAAGAATAGATGAGATGATACGTACAGACAAAAGGACCGTACTCATCCGAGATCCAAAAAGATCCATCTTCATTGAGGACAAGACCCTCGGCATCCAAGCAGACGCGGGTATCGCCTTCCTCGCCGGAGCCCGCGCCGAAGCCGTCGCCGGTGTAGGTTGCGGCAGGAACGCTAGGGAGACCGGTAAAGTTCAAGACACCAGTGGGGTCAATTCCGGTCAAAGGCTTGCCGGAGGGATCCGTGAAGAGGATGGTGTCCTCGTACGAGAAGACGAGGTTGGAGACGGGATTGGAGGACGAGACGTTGGTCTTCTTGGCGTAGGGGTCAAAAGTCACGGTGAACTTGTGGAGACGGGGCTGGTAGTTGAGAGTACCCTCGGTATTCCTGTCGCTACGCATTAGCATGGAGAAGACTAAAAAAAAGAAGAGGAAAGCACGTGTGGTCATTCTCCTGGATGTAACCGTACACCTCCTGCGCCTACATCATTGCACATACCAGCCACGATCGGGAAGGGACCACAAAGTACCAGTGTACTTTCCCTTCACCTTCTTCCAGCTCTTCAAGTCGATGGTAGCAGAACTTCCGAGTCCACCGAGCGTATCACCATATTTATCTCGTCCATTGCCGGGGAGAAGGCCGACACCGGCGAGCTTCTCGTAGACGTATGACTTGCCCTCGCACTTGACAGAGCTGACGGGATCCTTGCAGACCCTGTCACCGGCCACGGCCGCAAATGCAGGTTGAATAGAGGAGAGGGCGTACAAGCCCGCAACGAGGATGGAGAGCATCTTGATTAGTATCGAATAGGGAGTATTGACAGGGCAGCGATGATTAAAACTTGTGGTAAAAGAGTGACTGAGAAGAATGAGGATATTAATTGACAATTAGAAGTCAGTATCGCCCTGGCATCCAGAAGACATCTAGAGTCACGATAATGGAGAGACGAGGACAGGACGATGTTCTTATGGCTTGGTGGATGGCAGCTCGCGTCCGAGCGTGTCAATTGAAATGCCTAATATTATCACACAGAGTTACACTTACTCGTCAGCTCCGGCAAGCTAACCGATGCCCAGACCGTCAATGTCAATAATCCGCAGCGTCATTGTCTGTTGAACTTCAGCCCTGGTGCTTTCCCCTGCACGACCTGGTGGTCTCGGTCAAGATATTGGGAAGCTCCCCGCAACCCCCACTGCTCCATCAAGACGTGCTCGCTTCCCGTCCCCACCAGAGCCAGAGCCACGGGCCACGGGCCATTCGTCCAATGTCGGGTTTTCGGGATACCCGAGTCGCCCCTCAGGCGCACGAAATTATCTCATAATTTCCCGTGCATGACTGGATCAAGCAATAGCCAACGACGAGAGCTGGAAGGGGAATAGAATTAATAAAACAGGGGAGTAAAAGGTGTGGTATGTCCATTCAAGGCGACCGATGTGACGGATGATAAGCGGGGATGAGAAGGGTGGGATTGGGGCGGGTTACATCACGTTTGCGGATGTCGCATTGTAATTCGTTGCATCAGAGCACGAGAGCTCAATACCACCTCACAGAGCTTGACAGGGTTCGAAGACGAGATCACGACACGTCTCGGTGGAGCCAGACGAGGAACACACACGGATCGGATTCGGAAACCACGTTAGCGAGTCTATTTGTTCGCGACGTTCTTGATGGGGGGAACATGGACGAAGAAGAATAAAGGATAAGTAAGCCTGGTCTGTTAACCCTGAAAGTCGGGGAATCCTTTGTGCTAGTCGCTCTCCACTTGTGGCCCTTAACCCTGTTCAAAGGGGAACATCAATCCGAATAAGTCTATTTTTATATCGAAGTATTTCGTCAAAGAGGAGTTGAAGACGAAGCGATTGTGCGCCATCACCCTAGAGAGGAAAGCGTTAGTGCGTCATACCTTGATAGCTCTGGGGATTTCATCGTTAGATTATCAGATAGAGATAAAAGAGGTTGTTCAAGGTTGTTCAAGCGGCGCAAGTTATCAACCCTGCACGCACTCTGCCACTACTGGCCAAAATGACCTTGGGAGTTCGGGAACCATAAGCGATCACGCATAGTCGCGTACCTCGGCCGCCGAATTCGTCTAGACTCAAATTACTTCAAGAGTCTCAACTCACCGATCCATCGGTTAAAAATAGAGCATTGCAACTTTCAAGTGCTGAAACGCCCTGGCTAATTGGCAGAAAAGGGGTAGTACAAATCAGTAAAGGGCGAAAATGCATAGAAATAGAGCAGTGCAAATAATTATCGTCCGAACTCTTACGATGGAAACCAAGACGAAAGCTATGCCCAAGGTTATTTTGTTGATCTCATTCAACCTTCGATCACGTCTGAAACGATGCAGTTGAGCAAATACGGAGTAAATACCACTCGTATCTTAACCACTCGTATCTTAACCACTCGTATCTTAACTCCGGCTTGGCGAAGTTCTGCTCCAGCTGTTAGTAGTATGAAAGGCCCCCTATCCAAATGCCTGTTAGAAACGCCAAAAGAAACGCGTCAGTTCCGGAACCCCCGGCTAATAGTTTTGTGAACCTTTCACGGACCAAAGTGTGATTCGATCTTCTAGACGCAAGAGGAGCAAGCTGCCTTGATCGTGAGCTTGCAGGACGCGTCACGAGATCAGTAAACATCACAGTTGCAATTGATTGATTTGATCAAATGAACGAAAACGGAATGATGAATAATCACGATTGGTATTAAATCCTTCTCCCGTTGTTTCATTGGCCACACCATGGCTTGGCAGCTGACAGCACAACACCATCGTCGACAAGCGATGGCGCAAGTTGTGTGGCAGAGAGTAAGAGACGCGTTTGGGCAACAATCGCTTGGTCGTTGCCTGAGCTGGCTGCCTTGGGTCTTCTCTTACAAGATTGCGACGGCATCTTTAATGATTAGTCTGACGATGATGAACATCTTGCGAATATCCCGATGGCGGCCGATGAAGCCCTGCCGAATCGTCGTAGTATATATGGCGAAGGGGCAGCCAGGTTCAGAATCAAGACTCGACCTTTGAAATAATGCAGTTTAACCGAGTTACATGTTGTGTCTGCAACCGCGAGTCTTCCCCATTACAAATCTCCAAGTTTTATCGGTATGCGTGTTCTCATTGTCGGAGCTGGCCCAACCGGCTTAGTCCTTGCCCACGCCCTTCTGAAAGCGGGTATCAAAGACCTCGTCATCCTCGAGCGCAGGCAAACGGTTGTAGAGGCCTCGGGTGCCGGCATTGGCCTTTGGCCTCACACCGTACGCGTCCTGGACCAGCTTGGGAACGGTATCCTGGAATCGGCACAGGAAATGGTGCCCAGGATGAAACGGAACGTGCGCTTGGGAAGCGAGGGGAATCTCATCCTTTCAACCGACATGTATGAACAGATCGAGGAAAAGTACGTCAATCCAAACCCAGCTGCCGCCACAAAGGCAAGCCACTAACGTTCCTCAGTCACGGCCATCCATTCATGCTCTTCGAGCGCATGCGTTTCATTGAACTCTTATATACACATTTGCCGCGCGCCTCCGAACTGGTTTTGACGGGAAAATCAGTCACCTCTCTTTCCCAAACCGGCAAGCTAGTCTCAATCACATGTGACGACGGCTCAGAATATACTGGAGACATTCTTATAGGCGCCGATGGTGTTCACAGCATAACCCGGAGCCTCTTACTTGGCGGCCTCGAAGATCGACGTACAAGACTAGCGGACGGCTTTTCCGCGTCCTTCCGATGTATCTTTGGCTGCGGCCCGCTTCTGCCGGGCTTGGTCCCGGGCGACATGGTTGAGCGCAGCAAAGGCCCAATCTCCTTCCAGATGCTAATTTCGGACGATACAGTCATGTGGTTCTTCTATCAACGTCTCGAAAAGACTACGACGAACAAGACTTACTATTCCGATACAGAAATGGAAGAGCTTGCCGACACATTCAAAGATTTTCCCGTGGTCGAGGACCGGAGCGTTTGCTTTGGCGACTTGTGGCAGACCAAACGACGAGCTCGGCTTGCGGATCTGGAAGAAGGCATCATAAGTCAGTGGTCCAAGGGTCGCGTAGCTCTCGTTGGCGATGCGACGCACAAGATGTTACCCAATCTCGCCCTGGGCGGGAACTGCGCCATAGAATCTGCCGTCTCCCTCGTCAACCGACTCCACGATCTCATTCAGACCAGCCCGACACCGAGCACGCAGGACTTAGAGTCAATCTTCACAGCCTATCAGCAAGAGCGGGAATCCCGTGCAAGACTCTTCACGAGATTGTCTGGCTTGATGCTGCGCCATTGGTGGCTCCTTGCCAAGTTCTTGGGATTTGTTGGAAGGTTCACGTCATTGGAGAACGACCGAACTGTGACCGATAAAGTGCTGACAAGGATTTCTAAACCTGGCTTAGTGCTGGACTTTGTGCCTGAAACTCAGCCAAAGACTGGAAAGGTTCCATGGGATATTAGCATAGTCGGACTTTCCACGGGATGAGATTCTATAGGATATTAGGAGGGGAGGTGGTCTTGATCCGGACTGCATGTCGCTGGTATTGGCTCTTGGCGTCGGTAGAGACTTCTGGGTAACTTTCTTACATCTCACTCTCTGCCCGGTATTGTTTAATTGTTATTTTGAGTAGCGCAGTGCTGATTCAACACATGAGCCTTAATAGAAAATGTGTGTTTCTGTGTGTTTAAAATTAAAAAAAGAAATGGAAGAGGATAAAAGAAAAAGCTGATAAGAGTGAGATTCGAACTCACGCCCAGTTTCCTGGACCAGGAATTACTTGTTAAGGTAACCTTAACCTGGCGCCTTAGACCGCTCGGCCATCTTACCGGTTGTTGATGTTCCACTCGGTGTCGAATTGGGCTTAGAGTGGTTGGCGGCGCACAATCCGACGGACAGACTCCACTCCGGTGGAATTGCCGCATTCAACAGCTCCACGGTTTGACAGGTCGAAGGGCGTGTCTGTGTGCCATGTATGGCTCAACGTGTCGACGAAGATAGCCGAAAATATATTTGTATGGTACGATGTCTAGGCCTGTTCCGTACTCTTAGAAATACTAGATCCAATGCGCCGTGGATGCAAGGGAAGGAGATACTCTCAGAATCGGACATAAGGCGGCCATGATGAACCGGCCCCCGGAGACGTTGCTTGCCCGACATAGGCAGCTGGCCCCAACAGCATCCATTCGAGTATCCCCTCCATGCCTCGGATCCATGAACTTTGGCGAAGCACACAAGGCGCGGTACGGCGAGTGCAGCAAGGAGACGGCGTTCCAGATCCTCGACCATTTCTACAGCCAAGGCGGAAACTTCCTCGACACCGCCAATAGCTACCAGGCCGGAGAGCCGGAAATGTGGCTGGGCGAGTGGATGATGTCCCGCGATAACCGAGATGAAATCGTGTTTGCAACAAAGCATACCACCGGCTATCAGACCCACGACAAGACAAAGATCCGGTTCGACTACGGAGGCAACGGCTCCAAATCCATGAAGCTCTCCCTGGAAGCTTCGTTGAAAAAGCTTTAAGCCAGCTACATCGACATTTTCTACGTTCATTGGTGGGATTACACCATCAGCATCCCGGAGCTCATGCTCAACCTGAACGACCTCGTGGTTTCCGGCAAGGTCCTGTACTTGGGAATCTCCGATGCGCCGGCCTGGGTCGTCGCCGAGGCTAATCAGTATGCCCGCTCCAATGGACTGCGCCAGTTTGTCGTATACCGGGGCATGTGGAATGCTGCGAGGCGCGACTTCGAAAGGGATATCATTCCCATATGCCGCGACGAGGGTATGGCGCTGTGCCCATAGGGTGTCTTGAGCCAAGGTCGATTTCAGACGGAAGGAAGTTTCGAACAGCGTGAGAAGAATAATCCCGGTCATGGCTTTACCCCAACTTCGTGTCCATGACAAGCAAGTCTCCCGCGTTCTCGAAAAGTCGCGGAGGATAATGGAGTAAATATGCTCCACATCGCTCTTTCATATGTGAGGCAAAAGACACCCTACGTCTTTCCGATTGTGGGAGGCCGAAAGCTAGAACACATCCAGGGCAATATTGCGAGCCTCAGAGTTGCCCTGGCGGGGGGAGAGATGGGGCAGGTCGGGTCGGGCTACGAGTTTGATCCTGGATTTCCCCATACCTTCCTTAGCGGAACTCTTTACGATGGAACCAAGCCAAGGGGCGCCTATGGTCCGGGGGATGCATAGTTGACGAAGCATGTGGGCGACTTCGACTGGGTTTGAGCCGCCGAAGCCCATCGTGCCGCCCGTACAGGGACTACTGATTAACAGCTTCGAACTTTGTTGAGGACTGGGAGCAATGACAGGAACGACGTGGCCGGAAGAAGATAGGCGTCGTGGGGGTCAAAGGAGTCGCTTCGGCAGTATCTGCCCCCTATAAGAACAGCGAGCATACTGCCAATGGATTCGTACCCGAGATGCAATATTTTCAGTCGGAGGGGCTCGAGAGAGCATGCACATACATCGTATCCTCCGGCCGCTCTGTACATGAGATTCATGGCCGTCGGCTTCTCTATCTCGTCTTTTCCTGGCCAGGTTTCGAAATAAATGATCCGGTCTAATGACTGAGGGATTATACTCTATTTTTCTCTCCCGGAGGGCTCCGACTACTCTAGATTGTACATCTATATTTCGTTCCTCCGTGCTCTACTAAGCCTCCGGAGGAAGTGCTAAAGTAGTCATTCACCACCTACCTTCTTCACGGAGCCATCCTTTGGAGTCTTCCTTCCTACATGCGCCTCCGCCCCGCCATCCCTACGACGACGCAAAGTAGTACTGATCGAGTTCCCGCCACCCAGCAGCATTTAAGCCGCTCCTCCGCCTACAGTTCTAGCTCCCTCCCAGCCAATGCGTCCGTGCGACGGTGAAGGCTATCGGGTATATCGAGGAAGAAAGGACCTTGACTGTACCTATCGAATGCCGACTAGATAATATAAACACCGGAGAAGGCCTAAAAGCAAAGTTGGCTTGTCCGACAGACCTTGTATATTGCAGGCCAATATTGCCGCGCTCATCCCGGAGACCAATTCAACTAGCCAACTAATGTATAGACAACGCAAGATAGCTATTAATCATGTTTAACGACTGAAACCATAGATGACTTTCTCCTATCGACGTCGCGTCTGGGCAATGATTAGGGTGTTATGATCCAACATGATATTGCTGGGTTAAACGCCAAGAAATGAACCTCGGATATGAGATCCACTAGCATATACAGTCTCCGTCGTCTTCATCGTTGCGGTAGTGCAACGGACCAACTGGTGCGTAGCATCCAAACACCGTCCTCAGATACGGGGGAATTTCTCAACCCGCATGCCATTCTTTGGCTCACCCGCTCCTGCAATACTTAGCTCTCGATCCCCAGCTCAGTGTCCCACGACTGCGCCACCACTTGCACCAGCATATTCAAGTATAACTCACCTTTCACGGATGAGCCGTGCACAAAACTCTGTGCCCAAGCCCCTGCGCGGCATCTTTGTTACCTCAGCATGTCGACCTTGTCGCCGCTGAGGTAGAACCATGCGCGAGTAAGGAAGAACTGGATATGACGGGGAAGGTAAAGAAAGGAGGCCATGAGTGCTAATGTAGTGATGAGGAAACCGCAAGACCCTGAAGTGAAAAACTCGACAAGTTAGCTTCGACCTTTGGAACACTTGGGGGGAAGGGGAGGGAAGAATCTAACAAAACACAAATCTCTCAGCAGGTGTAAACACATAGACGCCGAAAGTGATCTCAAACTGGTAGTGTTTGAGACGTAGCCATTTCACGAACGAGTTCAAGGTTGACATCTCCTTCCCGCCTTCTTACTCATAAGCATACGTGCCTGGTCCCGGGTATTCGAATTTGAATCGCAATCGCTTGAGTAGGCAAAGTTCTCATGGCCGTGAGCGGTTCACGAGCTCCAGAAAGAAGAGCATGGAGTTTGGAGGAGGGAACTCAAAAAAGATATCCATGGAAATTCGCGTGATAAATGATAAAACTCTTGCATTTCTCCGAGCTTTCCGAGACGTCATTGTTGTCAGGCCTGATCGTCGTTACTCGGATATAGCGGCTCTTTAGTAAGCGGCTATGTCCGGCTATGTAACATGAAGTTCTCATGAACAATTTCAACTTGCAGGCGCCCGGCGCGTCCGGAGGTGAGTTCCGCGGAACTCCCCACTTCGAAAACAAAAAAAGACCGCAAAGCTGCCCCCAGCCTCCCATTTTGTAGTCGAGTTTTTATTTACGAGTCTGTGTGTCCTTTTGTTGGAGGATCCCGTAATACTGAATACATTCATCTCATTCCACAAGCCGTGCAGTTCCAAAACCTTCTGATCGTGGCTTGTCACTGGGGACGGTTAGCCTGTACGTCATGTCCGCATACTTTCAGCCTCCCCCTAGCCGCCCGCTTCGTCTCTCATTACCCATACCCTAGTGTCCAGTGTCTGAGACTGGGTCTGACACATCACGTGTTCTCACTAGGTATTCTGGAAAGAGGACTGCTAACGAATCGAATTTGAATAGGACGAGCAGCTCGCCAATAATTACATGAGACAGACATAAGCAAGTAGTGTTGATCTCTTTCATTGTTCCCTCTCCGCTATTACTGTTGGAATGAGCTTGATTAATTCCAAATACTCTAATAAAAAACTTAGGGTAGGCTTATGTGAGTTCAGATGCTGATCTCGTACTTCTCAGCCGTGACGATAAATGTCTGCGGCTTCAACATCCTCCCCCAACCACGCATGTCTTAAAGAGGATCCTTAGTAGGTCTAATCCGTCGAATTAGTACTGGTCAGAGCTTTCTCGATACTAGACCACACGTGCTTCCTCAATGAAGCTGAGAGCCAGTAATTCCCTTGGCCATCCTTCCCAGAAACCTGAAAGGCATTTCGGATAGAAAATCCATTGGCGTGTCCGGCCGCTTGAATATAAGTCGGTTTGCCCGTCGCATCCCCAGGACGCGCAGACTTGGAACCAGGCACAATGGCGGGCGAAAAGTCCATTTCGAAGAATCTCCCCTTTGACTAATTCGATACGATGATCAACTGCATGGTCGCGTCGCCGTACATGGGTGGAACGCCCCGGGCGCGCATTGACTCCCGCGTGAGCTTCACACTAGCCTCAAGCTGAGAACGTGTCCCCTGTTCCGCAATGGCACGTCGCACTTCGGAAGCCGTGTAGCTGAGAGGACGAGACAAGATGTCACCTCCCTTTAGGAACGCAAAAATACCGGAGGAGGCGTTGGCGACATAGGCTTTCGACCGCGGCAAAATCTCGGGGCTGAGAAGTGAGCGCCAACCGAACGCGTTCAGCACACATACAGTCTGGTTTTTGCCCACTTGAAGATGCTCCGCTAGCAGTCGGGCGCCCCAGGCCGAGATTATGTCGCCGTCGCTCAGGAATACATCGTCGGTAGGTTTCCCGCCTTCCGCCCGGGCGGCTTTGAGTTCGGAAATGGCGGTTTCCCGCGCACGTTTCATAAAGGCGCTCGGGATGCATACGATACGCGTCTCCTCTTCGGTGTACCAAAAATGCTCAAACCAGTAGCGAATACCGAAAACGATCAACTGTAGGATTGAATGGCTCTCGTCGACCAATTTGAACTCCTCCTTGGGACTTTCACAGAAATCACCCAGGGGATCGGTGTCGAAGCCATGAAGCGGGAGGACTTCATCATCGCGACCAGCCAGTATTGCAGTCCACGCGAGCAGAAATTCCCGTCGTCCCATCGCGTCCCAGAGAGCGTGTGGCCAGGTGAGAGAGACAAGAGTAGCATCGGTGAAAGAGACCACATGAAGGCTCAACTGCGGCTTGCCGCTGTACAGGTAGTCTTCTATCTTGGTCGGCGCGTCTTCTCGTCGCATCAAAGGGAAGAGTTCATAAGGGTCCAAGACGGTCGCAGGCTCAACGCCTGAGAATTCCACTCGGTACGCGAGAAGCTAGCGGATTCTCGCCAATGGCAACGTCATAGTTGATGTGGGAATAGGTGAATGGCGGGCGAGTATCATCAAACTGTTGTGGGATATGGTATTCGAGTTTCCCTTCGCTCTGCGATTTCACGGTTGGTATCAGTAACTAGCTTTGGCTGCGTGCCAGGGCCTTTGATGGATATATTATTTCTGCATCCGCGATACTGCGCGACCAGGAGTTCAGGACCAAGGGAAGAACGACTCAAATGGGCACGCGTCGACATACATTCAACCTCAGCCTAGCACCCAATTTCTTCAAGTCGGGCCGGTTTAAGAGTCTCTCAAGTGCCGAGTACAGCCTTTGCGCGTTAAGGACCGAGTCAAACCGCATCATGAAGTTGAGGATGAGATCACGATTAATTTGCGTGTCATCTTCCTGAGAGAGCGGGACGATCCTGTCCGTGGCCACGAAAGGTGGCGGCACAGGTGCGCTCTTCCTAAAGTAATTCCACATTCTTCCTCTTAATTATTAAATGCCCGGAGAGCAAAGAAGCGACAAGGGAAATGGAAAGAAAAATAAAAAATAAAAAAATAAAACACACAAGAAGAACGCCCCTGAGCTCAAGATCATTGAGGTTACCATGGATTGAGAGACAGGACGTCGTTTCGCTTGCCCCAGACGCAGACGGATGTCTGCTTCTTTTTGCTTGGATGTTGTGATTCGTTGGTTCATGAATACGAACACGAAAATCTACTCAGCTGATGCTGCATTGCGACGGCGAATCCTTGTCCGATCCTTTGTCTTCAACCACTCCTCGACCGTGGAAAGCAAGCCTTAATGCACCGGGTCTTCCCCCGATAAAAATTAATCCTGCTCCCGCGTTGCTCTCAATCGTGACATCATTGATTCTTTTTCGGCGCGCCTTTCCCCGAAAATTATCTCGAAGCGTCTCGGCAGCGGGACAACCCAAGGTGCGCCTCAGGTCTGCCCATCGTATCACGGTCGTCCGTAAATCCTCATCGCGGATCGGGTGCGGAGCACAAGAGCTTGGATGCATACTTCGTAAGAAGGATTGGGTATCAAAGTTCTTCGTTTCTTCGCCATTACCTGTTTACACTATAATCCATTAAACCCTGCTATAACGGGCCTTTACCATCCCGAAAGACTTCGTCATACCACGGCCTCTTTGCCTCCATCGTTGCGTTGCTACTCTTGCAGACAGCTCCCCAGTCCGCCCTCTCCAAGCTCCATTCTTCCTTCCTTGTGTTCCTCACAAAAAGAACAGCCGCCGTATCCGGGGCCGCGGAGACGTACGGCCAAATATCTAGACTGCCATTAAGCGCCGGCAGGGTTGTCAAGGGCGGTACTCTTGTCTCGGTCAATTTAAGGCGTGTCTGCAGAAGTCTGCGCAAGTATGGGAAATACCACGTCTTATCCCACCACGTTTGGCGGCGACTCTTGAGTCCGTCTCTCCATGCGTTGTGATGAATCGCCACGGGAATTGCTGTCGTCCAAAAATCGACGTAGAGCGGTAGGTCCCCCCACCCACGACCCCCTCTCCTTCCATCAGCGCCACCATTATCATCGAGCATAGATAGGGGTCTCTCAGCTACTTCAATGTCTCTAGGCACCCCCTGTACGCGAGGCGGTGAGACCCCAAGCCGTCTAGATTCCCTCGCCACCTCTTCGGCATCATTCAAAGAGACAAAGTAGCTGTCATGCTCGGAATAGCATGTCGGGTAGAAAAGCTCCTGGGTGTAGTCCAGGCCGACATGGTATTCGAATTCGCCGCTTAACTTCGTCTGCGCCTTGTCCCCCGCTGGACCTATTTGCTGCATCCGCCGACGCCATGATTCTTGCTCCCCAAATATTTCTGCGAACACGCCCTGGTCCCCTCCTAGCTCCTGGCCCTCGTCCATCCCCAGGAGATTTTGATCCATCCTATCCTTCACGCGACGGAAATATCTCCGCACATCACTAGCCGGACCCATGAAGCTGCCGCTGTTGACATACTTCGGCCGCGTAAACTTCCACCTCAAAATCCGAGATAGTGGCGAATCTGTCAAGAGGCCGTACACGTTCCTCGGGAGCGTGCTCTCGGGCACGCCGTTGCAGTGGAGGTTGGAAATGGAGTCCCGTGGAGCCATGCATCTCTTCTGCGCCGAGACGACGACCGTCTGCCGCATTAAACCCTGGCTAACCTCCCCTCCAAACTCCCTCGCGATTCGTCTATCCGCTCGTTCGTTGCTTGTGAAAAATCGATTGAGGAGAACACTTGGTGGTAGCTGTAGCCAGATATCATATGCGTCCAACATGAGGACGAGGTCGTCGTCGGTGAGCCTCTCAGATTGAGGCGCCTTTTCGCTCATCGCCCATCCAAGATAGTTCAGGGTGCCAGAGATCTTTCCCAGCTGCGATGGCCCTATGCCGTCTTCATTCGTGTGAAAGTCCTTCCTCCAGTTGACGATTATAGGCGCCGGGTAGCCAAGCGCGACGGCGCCGCTAATTACTTTGCATAGGTCGGGACTCGGATTGTCTGCCGGGAGGATAATCGCCAGTTTTCGCTCTCCCGGTGGGATGGAATGGGCGTAGAGGGCATGGTCGGTGTGAACGGAAGTCCAATAGTCAGCCGCTGTCCAACCGTCTAACGACTGTATTTTTTTCGCGAAAACGTCAGTACATTTGTCTACTGTGCCGCATCGTTTTTCCAGCCGCCGCTCTGTTTACTCTTCCAAGGTTGTAGGGTACGGATAATGGAATTAGAAGACAGAGTATGTAAGGGAGTATGGGACTTACACGGTACTGAAGAAGTACCCCGACAACAATCAAGAACGCCAGAAATAAAAGGGCCCTCCTAACTACCCGGCGTTGAAGGATATGGACACCACATCTCGTCCAGCAGTTCAAAACGTTCATTTGAAGTAGGAGAGCGGCATGGGAAGAATGGATATCGTTATGTGCCGCGTGGTCGAAATGTGGAGGCGTTGAGGGGGATGGAAAAGAGGGAGACGAAACAGGAAAAAAAAAAAAAAAAGAAAGGAAAAAAAAGAAACAACAAGGGGAAGAGAAAAAGGTAGAAAGTTAGGGGGAGGATCAGACGAGGTCGAGGTCAAGAGGGGAGAAAACATCTGCAGGGGGAGAGAAGGATTTACGATCCATCGTTACATTGTGGTTTCGCGTCCCGTCTGGCAGCAGCCTGTCCTTCACAGCATTGGTCTGGGCCTCAGGGCCCTCAAAGTGGACTTGGGATCGGCCAAGTTTGCTCCCGTTTGTTGTTACCAGAAGGGTCATTCACTCATTCACTCAGTGGCAGGATTCGCGTCCGTGCACTCACGGGAAGATCAAAATGTTCGATTGTGGAACGTCGCCTGTGTTGCACGAGGCGTACTACCCAATGGGGTAATTTTCAGAGCGAATCCTGTGTGGTAGCGAGTAAGATCCAGTCACGTCGTGGAGGCTGAGCAGGCGGGGACGACAAAATGCCCCCGAATCCTACATGCAAATCTTGCCCAATGCCAAGAACCAAGAAGGGCAATGCTCACCAACAGCAGTTTACGTCGAATTGTCGTGCATAGCCCAGGATTTCATCCTCGAAATTCTCTCACCCAAATTAAGGTGACATGCTCCCACGTCGTTAACCGAGGTGGAGAACCATAATCATATGCCAAAGAGGATCCATCTAACGACCGGTGAGGAAGACACAACGCCGCCTCGCTAAATACGAGATTCATGGAACCATATCCACTTTCATAAAGTAGGGAATATGCCTGCCAATACAGAGAGCCACCGTGGGAGGGGTTTGCACTTTCGTACGGTCAATGGGCAGGTACCTCAACCGTCTAGCAACCGTTCCTCTCTAGCAGCCGTTACGAGGCCTTGTCACCATTAAAACCGCACTCGGCATCCAAACTACTAATACAATATCTTGCAGACAAGCTTTCTTCATTAATCCGCGAAATATTGTGGCTGCAAATTCGGAGATATTCAATTTATGGTTTGTACCTCGTAGTTTTCGATTCTTGTGACGGTAAATAATTTTTTCTGACTTTTCTATAATTGTAGAAATGGAAGGAATACTGAGAAAGAGAAGGTGGAAGGCGGCGTTGGAATCTTCTACTTTCAACAGCGCGCCCCCTTTTTACCAACATTTCTACCTTTACGGCCGTTATCTATATGGAACCGTCCGTTAACAGGTTCTCTACGGAGATGAAATAACCTACAATTGCAGGATCTTACAACTGTTCGCCGACGGTACCTAGGACGGCCTGCAGAAATCTTTTCTTGAACAAACCCGTTGTCACTCGAGAGGAGAAAAAGAAAAGAAGCCACGTGGAGAATTGGACACGAGACGATGGGTGTCAGCTTTGGAGCCCACTCTCTCTTTTCCCTCTTTCCCGGACGCTAATATACTTCCTCTTCCCTTCTTTTTCTTTCGGGTTGGCCGCCGAACTTGCCAGGAGTGTCCAGAGAGACTAATATGTCCCCCCGTGCTCCCACTCCCTGGACGCCCTCATCATCTTTGGTTGTCTCCAGCGCGGCGCCCAGAGGACTCCAGATCCGTCAAGGACGACGGGATTGCTTCACATTGTACTTCTTTTTAGTCTTCTACTTGGCCGCATGGAGCGATGTGCATCAAGAAAAGTGTACAATGGGACATGGGCGAATTCTGTGAAAAGATAGTTCAATTTACGTTGTCGATTCACGATCCACCCTCCTATCTCCCCGCGGCAGGATCAAATCGGACAAATAAAATAATAGGACAATAAAAGCACGCCTCTGCCTAAGACAGAAGACTACTACACCTGAACTGAAAACACGTCTCCACTGGCCTTACATCCCCGCTTTCCAACTTCTCTTTGCTCCGGTTGTGGGTGAAACTTGCTATCTAGCAAATAGACTACCTGTCTATTTATTTGTACTTGCACGACCAGCTGCTAATGCGGTCGTTGAAGTAGCCATCTCCATCGGCTAGGTTGGCATCGTTCTGGTTGTCATACGAACGACCCTGACAGTTGCCGTGCCTGGCCAAAACCTGTAAGCTCGTAATTCTCCCGGAGGAGGACTGGCCACTAGGCCAAGGTAGGTAGATATAACTTACTCGTACCAAATACACTTGTAAGAGCTCCGGCTATCGTTCCGGATGGAACTGATGCGGTCATTCCACGAGGAGGGCAGATTGTCTACAACGGATTGTCAGTGTTTCTCAGCCTTCATGCAGAGGAAGGACTGGTGCAAGGGCAAATCGAAGGGCAGAGGAAGTGGCAGGGGGGAGGTGATAGGTTCGCCTTACAGCACTCAGTTAGGGGCTGGAGCCTGGTCTCGCACTGCCCATTCCAATTGGTGTGCTCGCAATAGGTAATGGACGCCATCACGGCAAGAGGGCCAATATTAGTGCCATCCTTCGCAATGGGTAGATCATCGACGGGAGCCGCCGTGACCATGAGGACTGGAAGGACCAGAGCAGTGTAAATTACTTTGGGAGAGACCGTGATGAAAGGAGATCGAATGCTGAGATAGGAGTCAAGCTTGGGAAAATTGTTTGCGGATTGCAGATGATGGATAAAAGCGAGCATCTAACACCCCCTCCGTTGGGTCTATCCACGCTCCTTTTATAGTTTTCGCAAAGACATCTCCAGACTTCACAACACGGCCTGATGTTGCATGAGAACTCGCGTGAATCCACGATCCATCCCGAAAAGCTAGCAGTTTTATTAGGCGATACAGTTTCTTCACCATTTCACTCGGACAATATTCCTTCTCTCGAGAGCCATCATGACTTTTTGTCAAGGACCGGCCGCAGGGTGGTGTGGTTCACATGCAGGCTTCCAATATTTCTCATCAATCACTCCGGGCAGGATTTCATTGCTAAGAACCAGCAGGCTGACAGCGCAGCTCAGTTCCGATATTTCGAAGGATCAATTGATGTTACTCTACTCGAACCGTTGCCTCTGAACTCTGAACTTGGAAAACCCTAAGGCCAGTTACCGATGTTCTGGATTCTATTTCGCTACGTTCTGCATTGGGGACACGTTGACTGTGTCGTGAATCGCATCTTAAGGCCCTTATAAATGAATTTCCCGTTGAGTTGCGCACGAGGGTTTGAAAGGGCTGGCAATGCGGATTTTGGGGTGCCCAAGACAATGAAAGACGGTGTAAGACGGATAGAAATCTATCGGAGATCAAGAGGGGATTGCGCCGTCCTGGCCCCTCCCGGATCGAACAGGCGGACCCTGGGAGGTGTAGCGCCGATACCCGGACGCCCCGAGTAACAGGGGGGACGTTGCATTTGCCCCGCGTTGTGAGTTGGGATGATTAGAATGTGCCTCGGCAACTGCAAGACATTTCGGTCCACCGGTCTAACTTGCGCAGATACGAAAAAGAATACCACCATCCCAAGTCAGGAACAGCGGCGAGTGTGGAAACAGAATGGGTGAGATTGAGGGTAAAATTGAAAAAGGGGGAAAGAAGAAAAAAGCGAAGGCGACTGCGAGCACGAGGAGCTGAAACCCGTGCCTGCCGTCTTCAGCCTTCCACGGTGGAGAGTCGAGATACCTTGCCAAGCTGATGAGTCCAAGATCTTCCCGCAAAGAAGCGGGTAGTCCCGCGACCAACCCTCGGCTAGCTTTGCCTGCCTGCAAGGTCCCACAGGAGCCACCCCCACGCCCCCTCTCGGTGCCCCTACAAAGGAGAAAAAGGCGAGAGCTTTTATTAGGGATCTTTTTCAGATCCACATGTATCCTGATTACCCCGATTATCATGATCATAAGGTTGTTTTACGGCCGTATAAAGGAAACAAATTCCATCCTTCATAGCAACGTCGGGCAGCTCGTCGAGCGGGATGCCTACGATGATGCGGTAACTTGCGGATAAAAGGTGCCTCTGATCGCGATTGCCAGTCGCCCGAGGCGAAATATGCTCTTCTCGTAAATTAAAAACCAACGGAACGCCCAATGGCGTGGTCGCGTTGTGTTCTTGGGCGTGCGCTTCGCACAATACAAGTAGAATCATTGCTCCAGAGGAAGAGATGTGGTTGTGCCATCACGGTTCTCGACACAGACGCCACCACCTGGAAATGGGCTCAGTTCGTGCAAAGATAGAACTGGGAATTGTGAGCAACCACACATCGTATGATAGCCGCAGGTCCTACTCTCCTTCATAGACACATCTTCATGTCAATCGGGATCGTAATATATTCCGCACCCGTGGGACGGACAAAGACGAATACGAAATAATATGTGTAAGAATCAGATCGACCTGAGCATGGGAGGTTTTTCGATATTGACACAACAGGTTGCTTTAGCAGAGAACAAGGAGGCGACCCCAGACTCATCGCTTAAGTCAATCAAGCACGCCCGGATTCTGACGAAATTCCTAAGTCCAATGGAATCCTCGGGCCAATTATTCCTCGCAGGAGTGGGCACGGGAAATTTCGATCACTAATTCTGGAGATGTTTCATTTGCTGAGAATTCTCGGAATCCGGAGGTTGGCGGACTCAAGACAAACTTGTTGAGAAAAAAATCTTCATGCATGATCTGGCAAACTGGGAGTTTGATCCCTGTTCTGGAAGCCCTGATGCGAACGAAGTATCCTGTGAGCATGGCATCATAGAATTCATAGCACAATAGTGTCAACTTGCTTCTCTCCCAGAGGCCGAATCACCAAGATATGGGTTCTCTCCAAGGCAGACGGGAAATGGACCGAGGAAGTCCGACAGCGAAAAGCAGAAACCCGGCGCTGGGTTCATTGAAGAAGTCTCCCCAGACCCCTAGTGTAGTACACTTACCTTTAGAAACTAAGCTTTTATCCCCGCCGTTCCGTGTCTGTGCTTGTTGTGGGGCGACTCGGGGCTCCAGCGGGTGTCGAAGGCGGGTGTGGGTGGACCAAATCAACTTTCCGAGCAGCGAATGAGGCGTTGGCTTAAGCCTAACTTCGACCTGACTCGCATCGTTGGACTCACTCGGGAGTAAGGGTTGGTCCGGATCGAATACCACCTTCTAGAGCCCTGTAGTAAAAACACACAGGTCATTTCAAGGGCATCAATTCTTCAGCTACTGATTTGCATACAACAGATACATGGAAGGTTCAGCCTTATTAAGCTTAAGAATTTAGTAAGTTCACTAATCATTTCTCACCTTCGCTTCTGTTTCACCTCACTTTTACAAGAGAAGTTGTCTTCAAGCACCGCCCAGAGCTGAAAAATAAGAATATGAAGCTGGCGTGCCTGGACCTCAGTCTGCCCCTTCCAACCTTGATTGGCTTCGACGCCCCGCTGAAGGATTGCATGGCAGCTGCACCAACTCAGCCACTGCGATCCTGCTATCCTCTAAGCGGCATTTTCCCTCTCGGCCAGGGCCAGCAGTTCAAGACAGATAGCAGCAGATCACTTTTTATCTTAGCTCGGATGTCATGTGGTTTCAATACGGAAAAAAAGAAGATCATTTATGAGCTCTCCTCCTGATCGTGCGCATCACTCCCATGACTGTGCATTTTCCTTTGAGTTCCAGTAGTCCAAGTACGGAGTAGCGGGCATGTGGGTCGAGGAAACCACAGGGCTCGTCAATTCACGCCACGCCCTCGCAGCCATCCTTTATCTTCTCACTACCCGCATGTAATCTAAACTTGTAATAGACCCGAGTCCTCCTCCCGAACTTGGGTTCCATCACCATCGGTCACCATTTTTGTGGGGCTGGTGGATGTTATCTTTGTTTGGGTCTCAACACTCACTCGGGCAGCACGTGGTACCCCCGGGCACCATCTTTCCTCCACCTCTTAGCCGAGATCATGCCAGAGTCTACAAGACGAATAGAGGGGGCGCCACATACTGCTGGAAAGCCGGCTGGCGAAAATATTGGGTCGAGGGCGGTTGAGGACGAGTAAACTATCCAAGCAGCCCCGAGATTGGCCACGAAGGACCTGAGGATCGGGGGCCGGCTCCTTCGTGGCACTGGAAGTGAATGGGAGAAGGAGGTTGACACTTCATCGCCGATTTGACATGCTCATAAAATGTAATGCTCATCTCAACGGCATGATTGCCAATTGTCGCGTCATTTTCCACGGCAGCCAGATGACTAGGTACATCGTTGACTGACATCGAGGGCTTGGAAAGACCAAGGCAGAGCTGGTCCAATATTTACAATGAATCCTTCACCCGTATCGTAATCCTTATCTCGAGATCCAATAGACCTATTTATCGGTGACCAACAGCCTGACATTGTAGTTCACAGGCGAGCTTCTGGGGCCACTTCATTAAGACCCACATCCTGTCGGTTGGTTTTACGCCTCGCTTAGACTTTGACCTTTCAATTGGATTGAGGGTTTTTACGGTTATTTTTTTAGGAAAGGAGGGAAAAAAAAAAAAAATTCCAAAATAATAACGATGAAAATAATGAAAAGGATAAAAAGAAAAGGCCAAGGTACGTTGCTACAATTTGGGTGCCCTCCCAGAGCATCGCACACATACGAGGGAAGTGTAAAAAGTTGTTGGCGTAAGCAAGAAAAATAGAACCATTGCTTCAGTCATTGTTCTTGACCCCTCAAAGATGGCTTGGAGTTGGGAGAAATCACGTATCGTCATGCATTCCAGAATTCATGTAACCGAGGGACTTGCATCTCACGCTCGAGGCCCTTCCCGCGTGCCCGTTCGACACCGAGATGACCGTCCGAGACGCAGATATTATGTCCCTGGTAATCTCTAGTCAAAGTCAAGATTTCAATCGACATCGAGACATATTCTGCAGCCGTGAGTGATGAAGATATATACAGAATATGCACTAACGTTGGACATGCTGGGGACGGTATGTATGACCGCTTGTTTATCAGGGAACATGCAGGCGGCCTCAAACCCATTTTACCTCATAGCTTCACTCGGTCAAGAGTGCTCGGAACCAAACGGACTCCAAGGGCCAATCTCTCATGGGAATAGCCGTGAAAGAGAATTCACAACTAACTCGGTGGAGGCGGACATCTCGACGATGGGAGATTGTGGAGAATTCCGGAATCTGAATGCTGATGGAGTCAGGAAAGCTCGCCGTGGAAGCAATCTTCAGACATGATTGGGAAAGTGAAGCGCTTTATTCCAGTTCCGGAAAGCTTGATGTGAATGAAATGTACAACGCCAAGTCGCTTCTCTCCCAGAGGTCAAATCACCAAGACAAATTCGCTGGGTTCTCTTTAAGGTAGGTTGATCCTTGTGGCGGCGACCTGACACATTTTCGGAAGAGGAATAATATATTACCTGTATACGAGAGCGGCAAATCCAAGAGCGAAAGGCAGAAACCCAGCGCTTCCATCTCGGGCTGATTTATCGTTCTCGTTGAACAATTTACCCCGTGCCGTAGGCGCAGGTTAGGAGCGATCCCCACGATGGGGTGCTTTATTGTGGGAGGGCCCGGGTCCGAATTCCGGACCGCCGGAGCGTCGCGGTGCAGGCGGCGTGTGCTGAGGAATCACCCCATGTCACTCCTCCGAAGTCACCTTTTTACTAGGTTCTCGCCGCTCGCATACGGCAATAATTCCGAGTCCTCCTCCCGAATTTGGGGGTTTCCTGATTATTGGGCCATGAGGCTTTCAATAAGAGCGGGTTGGCTCCTCGGGTCCAGTTGCGAGATGATTTTATGCCCGGGCGTTCAGCGATTCGTGAACCCGCGCCCTTATCCGTATTCCTTAAATAGACACTGGTTATTAAAGGGCTGTTGTTTCAGAAATTGGCCGTGTCGCCATCAACAGGATGATCCGCCCGACATGTCAACCACTCTTCTTCATGGTGTTCCCCCCGGATTGTCTTGGACCACATCGCTCTAGAACAGAAAATTAGCTTCTCAATCAAATACGGAGCCGTATGCCTCAATCTTTGCTCATCCAGGGACCTTGATCTGCCTTGCATGATCTCCTCATCATTCAAATTATTGATTGGCGTCGACTGCGCACTAATCGATCCCTGCATAACAGCTGGAACCAGCTCAGCCATTGAGATCCAGTGGGTCACATTCTTGTGCTTGGTCAAAGCCAGCAGCTCGTGACAAACTTGAGATACCAGAAGGTTATTTCGTCCGTGGCATGAGAGCTAGGATGGAAAAGAGATGATTCTAAACAAAGCCCTTACTATCTAAGCCCTCTTCCTAACCATGCGGATCGCTCCCACCATCGCTGCTCACTTCCCCTTTTCAATACTTAATTATCTACTAGGAGCTCTTGATCACTATCTGAATAAACTAGGAGCTTAACGAACACGGCGCAGCACTCTAAAAGAAGTCAAATGAAGCTGTGGGGGGTCTTTCCCTGCCTCCTTGCCAGTGCGTGTTTCTCCCGGGCTCGCCTCGTGGCAAGGACCCAACCTGCCGTTTCGTTGCCTACAGTCGCTCCAAGTCCTGTCCAAACCGCCGTCAGTGCCTCGACGACAGCCTTTGAAGAGCCGCACCGAATTCAACTTCAAAAACGGGTCGAGGTTAAAGAGGTCGATGGCTACACATATTTGGGCTGCTGGCAGGATGGGAGCGGTATTATTATGTCCGTATCTCATCTCTTCGACTCCGGAATGAGTCCAGAATTGTGTCGAAGCTTCTGCTCCGTTGCCAAATGTAACATGTTTGGCATCGAGCAGGGCTGTGACTGCTATTGCGGAAATTCTATCCAGCCCTGGGCGTTCTCAGCAACTGACGACTCTTGCACGAAGACTTGCTGGGGAGCAAAAGATGCAATGTGCGGGGGCGTGATGAGGATGATTGTCTACTCGGCCACGGCGGACTTTCCAGCAGGCACTCAGTTTGGGGTTTACAGTCCCAGCACTTCCGGTGGGTTGGTCGGTGGTTTTCTGTTGCGAATACTCGTCGTCTCCCCCCCCCTTCTCTCTCTCTCTCTCTCTGGCCCCCTAGGAATCATCACTGACACAGAACTCGTCGATCACCAGAAACTTCCCCTCCTACTTCCACAACAGGAAACAGCCGTAGTAGTTCCACGTCGACCACAGAAGCAGACCCCAATGCCGATTCCGAAGACTCCTCCTTGGGCCCCAGCTCAACGCCATCGCGTTCGTCATCATCCAAGAAAGGCCTCCCCACCGGGGCCCTGGTGGGAATTGTTGTCGGAGTCGCCGTGGCAGTCTCCGCCGCCACAGCAGCCGCGGCCTACTTTGTGTGTCGTCAGAGACGCGAAGATCCAGGACATACGGTCCCTGAGTCGACCATCGCCGCCGCGCAAGAGAAGTCCCTGAAAACGTTGGCGCCTCCAGCCCCAGATTACCAACCTCAGTCGTCCCCCGCACCGGCATATACAACGCTTCCAGAGCCTCAGGAGCTTCCGGGCTCGGGTATATATGAGATGGAAGGCAGTTGACGTTGATTGGGCGTTTCAAGAAAAAGAAGCGAGCTGGTGTATGTAGATGGAGATGTGTGTAATTCCCCTTATTGTGAATACTGTTACCAGGGCTTGGGCACGGAGTTGAGGACCACTATACGCACATCGAAGAAAGTTAATGTTAATTACTGTTTCACCTCGAACTTCTGGTGACCGTCCGTGACTTTTCGATTGTTCTGATAATTTAGGCGAGGAAAAAGGCTGGAGAGAACGAAGAAAGATAAAAGTGGAAAAATACAGAACACCAGACGAAAGGAAAAATAACATATCCATTTGTTTAAACTTCCAAGGTCAGCATGGGGGAGATTACTGTGCCCGTCGCAGTCGGAAAGCCAGTAGGACAGGTATTTGGGTTCGATTGGTGCGTTGGCTGCCACCAGTCGCCGCCTGCTCTGCCGAGAACGTTGGCTCTTCGAGTGCATCCATAACTAGTCCTGCCTTGAAGAAGACGCCGAAGAGCTCATGTAATGGACGGTGGAAGTAGAGCTTCTCCCAAGTCAGCCGACAGTCCGCAAGTTGGGAAGCGCGTTGCTCCCTCAGGGTACAGATCGAAACTTCCCAGGGTCAACGTACATGCCATTTTGGTTGGTCAGCCATAGCAACACCTCGCCAAGGCGGGACGTGGAGATACTTTTCAATGACTCGAGTTCGAGTGATGCGAGATAATCCAGTTTGAGGATCTGAAACTTCACTAGTACTGATAGCCGCGTTGGTAGTGTCAAACACTGGGTGCAGCATTGTAGCAACAAATCTGAGATATTGTAAGCTTGTAACCCCAACTAAATGGTGCTTAGCAGGTAAAATATACATTCCGTCCTTCTTCAGCAGCTTTGGCAAGGCGTCTGCCAGCGCATCCAATGTTTCAATATCCATAATAGCCATGTTGGCAAGCACAACATCGAACCGCTCAGACTTGATTCTAATTATTAGCAGGCCGGAGACAAAACTCCTTGAGAGCGTCTAAGCGACTGGTGAACATACCGCTAGCGAATCTTGGAGGAGAGCCTCGAATTCGCCGGACTTCGTTACGTCAAGCTGTCGATACACAATTTTGTCTACGTGTTCAGATGGGGTATGTCGAGCAGCAAGGGCGACCATTTTCTCGCTGCCGTCTGTGGCCAGAACAAATGCGCCCTTGGATGCAAGCCATCTGGCGCCCAGGCCATTCCCCGTCGCGAGTTCTAGTGCTTTGCAATTAGGCTGCACATGGATCATTCTTTCAAGGCAGGGAGCTTGCAGCAGCCGCCAGTACTTGTTCCCCTCTTCTCCAACTGCCCTATCCCAAAATTCAGCATTGGTCTCCCACGCGTCTAGAGTTCCAATGTCAGTGGATGAAGACATCTCAGGAAATCCAAATTTCCGGCAAGGTGGATAGTTCTCGGGACTGGCAGTTTCGGGAGATTGGAAATATTCTAGGATCTTGGATTGGAATGATGATGATGACCAGAACCCCGCTTCTATGGTATGACCCAAGGAGCGTAGGGGGGAAAATACGAAGTGGACACGAGCGAATGCAGGGGAATGCAGGTCAACATGGCTTACTTCGTATTAGATTACCGCTTCGCAGGTCAGTGGATAGGATTGGTCAACTCTGGAATATGCGATCATCTCCAAAGTCCATTCACGGCTTCAAAACATGTTTGAGCTAGCTGGTTTTGTTTTCGGCGTTCTTGCGTTTTCGACCATGCGCATTCAACTGAGGCATCGACCTAGCGGCATTATACATTGATCAAATCCTCCTTCCACAAACTTGCCGCCTCTGGTTCATGCAAAGAACCAGAGTTGCAACAAGAAAAGAACCGGGGTATCAACGTGGACAGATCCTCGATAGGCAGTCGAGTGGGCCGTAAACTACTTTATAACTACCTGATGTTAATAGACATGAGGCACTTGGGGAATGTGACACTCTTTGAAAAGAGACCTGAGGGGCTGCAGTGGCTTCCTTGGGGCAGGTTGATCAATTGGCTGACGACGACAGTTTGCTTGAGCGAAAGCCACGTCGAACTCGACTTTTCAACGGTTCGCTTCTTAAACTCCTACTCATCGTGCACCCCGTGCCCAAGAAGGGTCCGTCTGGGTCGGTCCGTCCATGGCTTGCAAAAACTTTCGAGCCGCGCTGAGGATAATGCTAGTAGATACAGTTGTGCCAAATTTGTGGCGAATTCTGTTCTTGATTTCTAAGACTGAGGGGTGAGACAGCCAGACCACGGAGTTAGGGCTCGGAGTTTTCCCGAGTCCGATTCCGGAAACAGCTCCGCTCCAGATATTTAAGGTCGATCGTTCACCAAACAGAAGGAATGAGCAGATAGTTCACAATAATCCGCGCTTAGCGACTATAAACATCTCCATCCAGAACACCCAAGAGAAACATTGCAGAATGTCCACGTTAAAAGTGGCCATTCTTGGTGCAACCGGTCATACCGGCGCCAGCGTCGTGGATGGCTTGCTGGCGTCTGAGACACACTTCGTTAGTTACATGCTTGCGCAAGCCAGACTTTGCGGGCTGATCTAATAAGAGTCAAAGGATATCACCGCGCTATCTCGAGAGTCTTCGATAAATAATGCCGGCAATCAATCTCTTCGGGAGCGCGGTGTTCACGTGGTTCCAGTCGACTTGGCTGGGCCACAACAGAGCCTTGTTGACGTCTTGACTGGCATTGATATTGTCATCTCTTGCATTGCTGGGTTTACTCTTCAGCAACAGATTCCCCTCGTCGAAGCTGCCAAGAAAGCGGGAGTGAAGCGCTTCGTCCCCTGCAATTTTGGAACTCCGGCGCCGAGAGGGATCATGTGGCTCGATGACCAGGTAGGTTCACCCCACTCCATCATGCGAGTTCCATGTGAGGAGAAAGAAAAACAGGGTTAAAACAATCTCTAGAAATACGAGATTCTTGACGCCATTCAAAGAATTTACTTGCCGTATACTGTAATCGACGTTGGTTGGTGGTCGGAGCAAATAACTCCCGCCTTGCCTTCAGGGAAAACCAATCACGCGATTAGCAGGAATGAGAGTGGCAGGTTTATTCCCGGGGATGGGAATGTGCCCGTGGCTTTCACTTCACTTGCCGACATCGGAATTTACGTCGCCAAGATCATCGCTGATCCCAGGACCCTTAACAAGAAGGTCCTGGCATTTACCGACCTCCTGACAATGAATCAAGCTTATGATATCATGGATGAACTCAGTGGTGAGAAGGCTGTCAGACAATACGTGGGTTTTCTGCCCTTATGACTGAGCGGCCGCTTGGAAGATCTAACCTTTCTATTCTAGCGGAGTGCCGAAGCTCTTAAGGGTACTCTAGATGAGGTTCAAGAATCTCTGAGCCGCAACCACGAGGACCGCAATGCCTTCATCACGAAGCTTATCTACGAATACCAATACTCGTGGGGTGTCCGAGGTGACAACCAGCCAAAGTCTGCGGAATATCTTGGCTACCTGAATTTCAAAGAACTATACCCTGGAGTTTCTGGACGAACATTGAAAACGGTGTTCACGGATCTTTTGCAGGGAAAGCCTACTGGACTCCGTTATTAATTTGTAGATTAAAAGCTGCCGAACGGTAGCGCCATGTGAAGTTGGAGTTTAGATCGAGACTCTTATCATCGAGAGCGATTGATGAATTCACACAAGATATTGATGGCAATTTAGCTAGAACGGGCGTTGAAGTAAGCCACGTGCCAACCTTGATTTGACTCGCATCTCACAGCTATTGATATCTAGCAAGCCCGCATGTATTGTATTGTGTCCCGACTTGGGACGGACGGATTTACGTTCCACCCTTCAGAGCCATCTTCGAGCCCACGTACACCCAGCACCGACCGAGGCTTACGCCCCATTCCAACGTTGCAGTGGTAGGAAGGCCTTGAAAAGTCAAATGTAAAGTGGGCAAGACGCCTCTCCCGCATCTCCCTTACAAGCATAAACTCATGCCCCTATAGCGGTCCAGAGGGCCTCTTTCACAATAGGCTCTGGTGGCTTGAAAGGAAGAGCCCGGGCTATGCCCGGCAGGCCGGCACCATAAGAGCCAGGCGTCCTTGACTCGGGTTCTTTTCAACCTCATCGAGTTCCAGATCGGCTCGCGGGTTCTTCGATATCACGCATAGAGTGTGATTACTCTTGAAAGTCAAAATGCGCGTTGACACGGACTGCAGGTTCCGTTTTGAACGATTGAAAAGGAGTGCCAAAGTCACTTGAAGGAAATTTAACTTTGAAAAGTTTAAACGAATGTTACATTGTCTAGGAGAAACTCAATGGCCGCTCCTGCGAATAAACCTCTTGCTAAGCTGTTTGAGGATTCAAGATTGATGGGAAATGCAAGCTTAATTTGACATACACTCATACATTGCGGAGCTGTATCATTCTGGACTTGCCCATTTTGGGACGACTTAGCTA
Source organism: Scedosporium boydii (assembly GCA_002221725.1). Classification (NCBI taxonomy): domain Eukaryota; kingdom Fungi; phylum Ascomycota; class Sordariomycetes; order Microascales; family Microascaceae; genus Scedosporium; species Scedosporium boydii. The sequence goes on along the minus strand of NJFT01000065.1, from coordinate 23,809 downwards.
CACTGGGTGAGTAGTCATATTCAGGGAGGCATGTCGATCCGGCAGTACCGAGACAACAAAGACGACAGCACATGAGCAGCCCAAAATCACTGCATCAAGGGAATTAAGAACGATTTGATGTGTGTCTCAGTGACTACCATTGGCTTCAAATTTGTGTACAGTTTTCTTTGGCTGCCAAGCCTCTGGGGGTAAAACTGCAAGAAGCTGCCCTCCAAAGTGACTTGGGCCCCTGCGGCGGGTTAAGTTAACGCCAAGTGTTTCGCAGCCGCACCTTCGATCTTGAGATTTGTTGGCGACCCACTGTGGCTAGTCACGTGATATTTTCGATCGCAAACCGATCTCCTTTTTCAGGGCGAGTCTTTCCCTCGCTCCCGAAGTCCCGATTATCTCCATCTTGATCCGTCCGTCCAGCCCCACTGGCTTCGCGAAACCCGGCTGCAAGTCATCTTGGTGCCGCCGATGCCGCGATTTTATCTATGAATCCTTTGCACTAAGGCATGGTCATATTAGCCCGGAGACACAATTCGGGTCTCCTTCCCAGTGCATTCCCTCGGTCTCATTCATCATTCATCATCTTGAACCGCCGGTGATTATAGCTTCAACTAGCTCGTCCACTTGTGCCACCCGTCATCGCCATGGCGGCAATGGCGACTGAAACGCTCCAGTTTGAGTGCGGAACTTGCTCGGCAAAGTTCAAGAAAATTGGTAAGTGTAATCGCAGGCTTTCCATGTCCCTAGAATCTCATCCGTACCACTCTTTGGATGAGCCAGCCCCTCGATGGCTGAAAGTGAATCTCAGACGGCTGACGTGGATGTGTTTCTAGACCACCTCAACCGCCATCTACTGTCTCGTAAGTGGCAAGTGCTGCTTGACCTTTCTTGATGCAATCAATCAATTCCCGGGACCCGTATCAATGCCCTAGACTAACTCCCGGTCTCTCGAGATGGTAACGTGCGCACGTATGAATGTTCATTTTGTTCCTCTAGCTTCCATCGAAGGTTAGTTTAGTTCGTTGATCAGCTGTTGGCTAGAAGAAACCTGCCCTCCTTATTCTCGCATTTATTTCTAACTGACTTGGCAGGGATGCATTGCTCAGGCACTGGCGAACATGTGGTGAGAGGCTAAAGTCTGGGCTTCCGATGCCATATCTGCCGGCTGGGAAACGTGGTCGAAAACAGAACGCGTGCGCCAGATGTGCCCAGCTCAAAAAGAAATGCAGCGGGACGCTGCCTTGCGATATTTGCGCCAAGCAGGGTCACGACTGCACCTATTCCAGGCCAACCAGTACAACATCGACACCCAGCGAGTCGTCCATTACAGACAAGCAACCATCCGCTGGCCCAGACGTCAAGGTGCCCAGGTATATGAACGAATGCCCTCCTATAGCACTCCCGAATTCGCCTACATTTTGGCTTGAGATATCCGATGTTCAAGCACTCCACCCGCAAGACTCCCTCCCTCGTATAGATGCCTTGTCGACGCCTGTTGGGCGTCCCTCACTAACTCCCCCGACCTTTATCCTTCCTCCTTCCAACAGCACGCAGCCTTCGCCCTTCTGCGGATATTCAACCATGGATTTGGCGTGGAACGCCTTCAATACAACGCCCGTGCCGCAGACTTTACCTCCAAGGCCGCAGTTCCTTCGCTCAAGGCTACGCTTCGTCGTCGGGTTCACATCGACCCACGGTATCGCAAATCTATTTAGCTGCGGGAACCGAACGTCCAGGAGACAAATCATGTCTTCCTCAGGAAACAGCGTGGCCTCGTCGATACTCCCTGGTGATATCGCCACGGGGAGTGATACTGGGCTGGCCACGACATGGCAGGGCTTAGATAGCTCCGATCCTGCCCAGGGACGATTCGCGGCCTCTGATCGGGTCAACACACCCGGGATCGCTATTTTGGCGGACAACTGCCAACAAATTTGGCTGCATCCTTTGACAGCGAAATCCCATGAGATCGTCAGGAGGCTTGGAGAATCTCACTGCGCTAGGACCCGGGACCCATCAGGCTGGACCGAAGCAAGACAGCACTCTTGCGTCCGATTCTTCTCCCCTGAAAATCTGGACAAGTACATGGGTTCTTTTTGGTTATTTTGGTCCCCGAACTGGCCTGTCCTTCACCGGCCCACGTTTGTCGCGACTAGACGGTCTCCGCACCTGATCGCGGCGATGGCTCTGATGGGGGCTTGCTTAACATCAGAAAAGAGTGATCGAGATCAAGCATTGGAATGGCTGGAGGATATGGAGGAATGGGTCTTTACTGACGTTCATTTCCACTACACTTCTATTCCTCAAACCGGAGATGCATTTGAGCTGACGCAAGTCCATTCTCGGGTCGACATGGTTCATGCGTCTTTTGTTACTCTTCTGATGCTAATGTGGGAGGGAACCAGCGAGAGCCAGGCGACACGAGCGAGGAGGATTCACTTCTCAGAGATTATCAGCGTGGGCCGCACCCTGTACCCCTTCGCCTGGTGCAGCGGGACTATGCATAGAAGTGTTACCACGACTACGCGCTATGACGCGTGGACGCTCTTTGCTCTGAGAGAAGAGTGCATCAGATCGATCCTCTTCATCTTCCTCCTCGATTGCGCCTTCATCATATACAACAACACTTCCCCGCGAATGTTCACTGATGAGCTTCAATACGGCTTGGTCTGCCCAGATTCATGCTTTCAGGCGGCAGATCCCGACACCTGGCTCAAAGCCATGCAGGAATGGCTACAGAGGCAACCTTTGGGACATATCACAGTAGCTGAGTTGATTGATATCAGCTTGAAGGAGGATCTGAATGCGGAAGAATGGCAAGTTCTAGAGCAGGCCAGCCTGCTCAATCTCTTTGCGATTGCCAGCGGTATGTTTTTTTTCCCTCTTTTCTCCATTTTCATTTTCACTCCTCTCTCCCGAAGCCCAGTGCAGTCATGTTAGACAAGGGCGATTTTATTAACAGACCATCCTTAAGCCTTCCATAACCTCATCTTCCTTCACCACAATGGCCCCGAGAGCCACATGAAATCTTTGCGCGTCTCTCGTGGCCTACGCAATTGGGTGAAGGTATGGGGTGATCGAGATCCAGTACCCACCGAAAACGATGACCCACAACCCGACCTTAGAAGGCCCGGCTTCATTCGCTATGTGCGGGAATACTGGAGTCTCGCCGTCATCTTCCACAATCAAAACGAGTACAAGAGAAAGCTCAATTTGAAGCAGGCCGAAGACTCCGGAAGGCAGAAGACAGACGGTCTTTTGGTGGAGCCGGACACGTCGGACATGGGCCGCATCCATGAGCTCATGGTTCGGATGCAGGACATAGATCTTAGCGAGGCATTGATGTAAGGGCGGAGGGGCAATGTTGGATTGTCATGATTATATTTATTGCATGTACTAGTCGCATCTTGCATATTAAGGTACGGATTCACGATCGGCGTTTTTTTCTTGCCCCTTGCCACGGGTTCGTCTTGACCTCGTTTATAAAAATCTTGCTAGTCTTGATTAGGCAGGCTACAGTTAGTAATTATCATTTCCATAAATATAGACGGCGGCTGCATCTGGAGCCCCCGGAGAAGAAAGAAGTGTGACTATTAACTGGAAGGAAAGCGGTCATTGGGATAATCATGCTTAGCATTTTCGTCGATGATCTACATTTCAGCACTCGTCAGTGGCAGGAAAAGAAGAGGAGCGCATTCTACGCACAAATGCCTCTTCCGTTAACTGGATACAATTGAATAATCGTTGGTAACTCCAAGTAAACAGCTTCTAAGTTCTTCCCGTATTAAGTGAAAGACGTGGTGGAACAACGGGGGTATTCGAACAGGCGAATATTTCATCTACCCTTCATAATTACCTATCTAGCACCTGAGCGATGATGATTCTATTTTTGGAACCTTTTTCTTCATCCCTGATAGTTCACCACTGGCTAGTGATTTAGTACGTAGCGATGGTGACCGTGCAATTTACCAGCCCCGAGAAAAAAAGTACCACGCTGCCGTCCATTCCATAGTGGATGAATTGAAGTGTGCAAAGGTCTCATGACCTGGGTGGATCCCCGAAATTCGATACCTTCCATGCATGGGTATCTCGAGTCTTGACCCATTCTAGGGCCGTTCCACGGCCGGGAGTTTGAAGGGGTGCATGTTGCCGGCGGGCCGACGCTGTCAACATCCACAGCTCCAGAGAATTCTTCAAGAGGCTCAAGAAAAACGAGATGTTAGACATGCTTGGGGGAAATTACACGACGGGATGCTGCCAACTTTCAGTGGTGTATTTGCCTGAGCGTCCGGGGAAAATACAAAGCAGTAAATGAGGCCAGGTCGACAAGATTGAAGACACCCCGAGAACCCTTGAATTATCCCAGGTTTGAGTTGAAGATCTTTGCCCATTAAGGGGACCTCTAGAATGTAGAGCGGCTCGGTTTTAATCCCACGCTCAAATCACATCACTTACCCGCCCCGTTGGGGTCCTGGATGGGTTAATGAGTCCCCTGTGCAATTTATAACCCGCGCCGTGATTCGACGTTTTCCAAGAATTCGGCGGTGATATCCCCGTACAGCCAAGAGAAACCACGCGTTTGCGAGTAAAGAAGTGGATAAAAGACACGAGAGAGCCAGTTCTTATTATAAACGGCCATGTTCTCAACGATGTCAAAGGGCGACGGGTTCCATGTGAAACATTCCTCGTCCTTAAGATTCATGAGCTTGCAAACATTTAATGAGCCACAGTTTCTAGACATCCGAAACCAGGATGCGCCAATTTACCAGAATAGTCTCCTTCCTAGCACTGATATCGTCATCCACCCTAGCGCAGCGTCATGGCAAACCAGCCGATGACGACGATGCAGCCGCACAAATCACGATAAACACCGTATCTACCTCCGGATCGGGGTGCCCCAGCGGCGCGGTCGCCGTCACCATATCTCCGGACCGCACGGTCGTAACGCTAGGTTTCGACGAGTTCCACGTGGGCATCGGTCGAGCCTGGTCACCTTCTGATCGAGAGAAGAATTGCAACATCCACTTGAACCTCCACTACCCGGCCGGATACTCGTACGCCGTGGTTGAAACAACGTACCACGGCTTCGCACAACTCGACGACGGTGTCCAGGGCACTTTCGATACGGAATACATTTTTGCCGACGAAAAAGGGAAGGGTTTGGTGGGTGGGTTGGTGGGCGGACTGCTTGGGGGCTTGCTGGGTCTAGTCGGTGACTTGCTTGGCGTGGTAACTCATGTTGTCCTCCTCGGTGGCGATAGGTTTGCCGACGGAGACAACTTTTCTATCACGGAAACGGTCCCCGTAAACAAGCGGGTATTGGCTCCCTGCGACGGCAAGGACGTGAACTTGTTGATTCGCACCACAGTCAGCCTCTCCGCTTCGAGCAGGGATGCTACAGGGCATCTGATTGACGATGATGCCACAATTGACCTTACGCAACAGGTACATATTGAATGGAAGAAGTGCGGATAGGAGAGTGTGCAAGTGGGTGTACTAGGCGCGGCTCTGGAGATTGACTAGCATTCTTCCTCGAAGTCTGGCCTCAGGAGTCCGAAGCCTAGCTGGATCTTCCAGTGCATTATATCTGTGTATCTTATATCGACAATTTCAAATAACTTTCTTGACTTGCTCCCATGCAAACTAGCCTCCCATAAAGTAATACATTAGATGCATAACTTGTAAAATGGCTGGTGTCTGGTGGCTTTGGAGTGGCTCAACCTGTTGATACCATCATTCGTTGAATACAGTCGACCAACGTATCAGTTCCCCTGTGGATTAAAGGTGGATTTTTCGGATCTTTTTTCATCTGTATACCTCCTGGAAGGAGACTTTCAGTCATCTCCACAAATAAATCGACGACCGGCGGAGGAAATATCTCGCTATAGTAGGGACGAAGCTGATCCCGTTTTACAAGCTTGAGCTCGATCTTCTTCCCCGTCACCAATTCGAATGCTTCACGTACGTCCTCAGGAGAATACGCCTCGGGGCCATGAAGCTCCACGACAAATGGGTGAGAAGCTGACTCGATGGTTTTCGTGTTGACTGCCAGGGCCGCACAGAAGGCTCCAACATCTTTGACCGAGACCTACCATAACGGGTTAGAACCACACTCCATAATTGGGAAAGAAAACTCGAACCATTGGTATTGCATAATCTGATGGGGTAATGTCTGAGGTGATGTATGGAGAATCGGACTGGATAGTTGAGATCTGGGGCGCCCAATTCTCCATAAAGTAAGCACACCGCACGAATACAACCTCTGGCGCCGCATCCCAGAGAAGAGTTTCAGCAGCATGGTTGGTTGCAACCTCTCCCTTGAAATCGAGTGAGAATGCAAAAGTCAGCTTGGGTATCGAAACGGAAGCAGGGTGAGAAATAGCATCTCCTTCTTACCACTCCACTCTCATGCTGGGCTCCCATGCTCGAGATATAGACGATGCGCCTGATGCTCCCCACTCTCAGTACCGCCTCCCTAACGTTGTCAGAGATCTCCTTCGCTGTAGATACCGGATCATCAGAAGTGAAAAGGAATGGCGGCGTCATCGTTAACAAGACGTCACAGCCAGAGAAGTTCAAAGTCTCGACAGACGCGACATCACCCTGTCGAGCCTCGAACCACGGATTCCATTTGAAGTGCTCAGGAACTTTACCAAGATCCCTGTAAATACCAACAACAGAATGCTGTCCGGTATCTTTTAGCAGCGCGTCGATGGCAGCTCGGCCAGTCTTCGTCGACGCTGGAGCAACGCAAATCTTCATAATGGACATGCGGTGGTTGGTGGGCTGTTCGATCAAGTTTTCGTTTCCGGTTTACGGTGGGGAAGGACGTTTACGATTTTTATAGGATAGTTCAGCTTTTCAATGGTTCTCCAGTCTTAATAATACGCATCCGGATAACTGATGACGGAGTTTGCCTGTGATCTGAGCATCACCGTCTTCCTCAACTCTCTTGATTGGATTCGACGTTCAAAGGTACAGTGGCTACAGTATATTTACTTAGGTTCGTACTGGGGGATGTTCAGGAACTTGCGAACATAGGAGATAAAGCGTTTGATACGATGGAATAGTACCTCTCTCCGATCATGTCAACAATCTCTACACTGTATACCCCACTGACAAATTGTATCCTTGCACGTTACTTTGAGCATCCCAGAATCCATGTTCCTGTTCGAAGAACTCCCTTCCCTCTCAAGGCAACGTCGGGGACGATCTTTGTGATATTTCAATTCCTGTGTTAACCCTTGTCGCGAGGAACTCTGAGAAACTGGACAGCGGTGTCCCGAGAAGATTTGATGCAGTCGCGTCTCCCATCCTAGCTTGGATAGCGCCGGCTGATACCTCGAACGATTTCCTTCGTATTTTCGTCTATCAACGGTATCAAATTTCCCAAGGCCAGCAGGTTGATGTTTGATAGGATCACTGATGGTCTTGTAGCGATCAGTAGTAGGCGATATCTGGTCCTGCAAATCCCCGAAAGGCCTGGTCCAGCGTTGTGTCAATTGAAGCCCCGAACTGAGAACCTTGCAGTAAGAGTTTTCGACAGGCAAACCATAACACGATTCACGATATTATGACCAGTGACAATCTAGAGAAACATCATCGTCTGTCTCTGTGTTGCTTTGAACAGGCGGGGATGGGATGTGCACTCTTCCGTCCATGCGTAACAGGACTTGGTCGAGTTCACCTCATTCTAATTCCAGATAATCACCTTCGATATATACAATGATGCTCTTAGCTAGCTGCCAGCCAAGAATGACTCGCGTCAATAATAGTACTGATGGCAGAGACAAACCGTTTCAATGCCGTCCCTCCCCGACCAGTCGGGAACACTGGGACAGACAATAGTGGACAGGGGAGCGGAGCGACGAGATGGAACGCATTCCCCGCAAAACGAGCATCTTATGACAGCGCCATTAATATTGCTCCCCGTTTTAGTAGCGACAAATATAACAAGCTACCACCCTCCATGCTACGCCTGCCGCTAGTGCTTGATGGATCGCATGTCACTGTCCTTATAGCCATGGTCTCCTGCCAGCGGACTAGCTGATGAAATGCAATGGACAGCGTAGAACTACTACTTTTAGGAGAATTGGGCTTAGACAGTTCCAGCGCGCCGGGGTGCTTCGATTCATCATTCGCCTCTTTGTCGGCCGACGCTATGAGGGGCTTGGCCATTTATCCCTTGTAGGCTGATATACACCGAGATTACTTTTTTCTCCCAGGTTCGTGGCGATGTGGGTGAAAATAGCCACAGTCATATAATCGGGCTGAAGAGAGCCCATTCCCGGCAAAAAAGTGCCGAATTTAGAGAATATCAAAAGCAGCAACGTCCGTCTCCGTCAATTTATGTTAATAGCGTCTTGACGATATGTTTCTCTCTAGAAATCATCGCTAATTAAGCAGGTCCGCGTACGCACCCCCCAATAACTCGCACGGAAGCGGGTCCTCCCCAGGACTTAGCTCTCTCTCCTCAATCTACTCCGCTATAAGCACTGGCCGTCGCCCCGTGGGCCGAGTTCTTGGGAGATGCCCGACCTTGCCTCACCTATCTCCTGAAGCAAATCACCCACCGCCTAGCTCTCGAATTTCGCCATGTTCGCCTCTGCTTTCCTCCTCGTGGCGCTCGCCACTCTGGGCCTAGCTCAGAACGATACAGATACCAGCAAGATCCGCAAGGTGTACCTGACCTCCAATGTCAACACCAAGTTTGTGGTGACAGCAGGTGGCACCACCGCTGGCAGCAGCTTGGTCGTGTATGTCTTTTCCTTGCCCTGAGCTTGTTCTTATCGTAATTTCCATCCATTCTCGGACTCACTTTACTGACACTCCTTTTGTTGTTGCAGGCAAACCCTGAGCGAGAAGCCCGAGCAGCAGTGGCTCCTCCAGGATGGAGCGAGCACCCTCCAGTTGGCAGACACCACCCTCTGCATCGACGGTGGTGCCCAGAGTAAGCGCCTTTAGTACGGACCCTCGACCTTGAGGAAACGGGTTATCTAACAGGCATTAAACAGGCAACTGGAAGGATATGGGCACTCTCAGCTTGGCGGAGTGTGAAGAAGGCAAGGAAGCTCAACAGTGGACCGTGATGGAGGACGGACGCATCGCCTTGACGGCGTCAAAGCCGCGTAAGTATTTGGAAGTCGAGAAATGGAAGGTAATGAGCATAAAAATTGACAATGAAACGCAGAACAATGCCTCGATCTCGTATTCATGAGGGCTGTGGAAAACAACGCTGTCGGTCTTTATAGCTGCGCTGGACTGGGCAACACTGGTGCTGCGGATAAGGGCATCAACTGGCCCATTGTTGATGTCAAGGCACCTTAGATCTACGCGGACGGAATTGTCATATTACCGTGCCATCTTTGCTTCACCCATTGTCTCGAAGCAGGCTACCGGGGGATTGGGACAGGGTCCATCGACTGGGGAAGATCTTCGCTGTATAAGTCGGTACAAGCCCTGAGTATATAATATAACAAGACTTTGTACATGGAACTAATTGACGTTCACTACGGAGCATATATTATTGAACCCCTATTCTTCGCAGGCGGAAAGCAGACGAGGCTTGGCTAATGCGGAGGGCTTGTGAATATCTTGAAGGAGCGGGGTTCTTGTCATTTGGACTCTCTTCCTCCGTCCGCCTCATTCTATGTACGGAGGAACATTTTTCAATATGAAGTAAGCTAGTGCGTGCACTGGTGATGGCTAACCAAACCTCCGCGGAGCGCAGAGCTGAGATAGTTAAGCCGGCGATGCAACAGACTGACGTAACTGCCCGGTGGAATGGCTTCTCAAGCGTGGGATGGCTAAATGATCAATAGCTGTGGCAAGGTCGGAGGACGGGGGGAGGAGATCGTCTGTAAACAGTGAGCAAAGTGGAGGGAAGTACGTGAAGATGAAAGGAAAATTTTCGCTCCTCAGACATGACCTTGGCTCCGCCACCATAACAATACGTACGAGCCAACAAATGGATTGCCAGCAGCACAGGGGTTTATGAAGCCTTTCTAGATCCAGCTGGATTAAACCCGATGCAAGAGATTGGGCAAAGGATCGCGGAAAAATACTTTAAACAGTGACCTGCCAGATTTCACCTAGCACTCAGATTACTAGGCATAATGATTTTCGTCCTCGTCGCGACAGGTTGCATGTTTTGGTGCTCCCAAAGCCCAGAAAAAAACCAGATGACAAGCACTGACAAGGATCTGGGGTCCCTGATCTCCAAGACTCCTCGGAGCGGCCTTATTCTCGGTTGGATGCTTGGAAGCTGATTCGCCTGTGTGAGTCTGGAAGCGGCTCCCCGGAAAAATGATCCGAAAGCGGGGATCTTGCAGGAATCAATCATGATTGCCGTCCCCAATCGTCCCCAGCCCTTCATTCTGGACTTGACAGCTTTCCCAAGTTTGGTTAGCCTGGGCCTCTCCTGCTCAGGAAAACGTGGTCCAAAACAAGCTTGAGCGCGATCCTACATTGCGACCCTTCGTGACTGATGGTCGCATGGGCTTTTCCAACGGTTGCAGTATCCAAAGCAAGCGATGGTAAATAATAAGAAGCTACGCCCCTTCGTCCTTGTACGAGGTACTTTGTAATAAGACCGCGGGAGATTATGCTTTCTCCGCTTGTTCCTTTTGGATGGCACTTGACCAGAACTACCGAGTTTTTTGGACTCGGAGGTAAAAACCGCCCCAAAGCTCTCGTTAACAGCCACGGCTGTCTCCTTTCTTCCTCAGTCCCCGCGTCAAGGTTGCAATGGACGTGAGAGTTCGATGCAATGCGACGAAGTATGCAACCACATCCTCATCTCAGTGGGCTTCTCTTCCCCGCCTCGATATCTCTTTTCTGGTTCCCCAGCGCCAAGAAAGTCACGATGAAACCTCATCCTCATTATGATTTACCCACCTGATTAACCCGCGCGGGGTGCAGTGCCTCCGAGCCGTGTCTACACCTGTGGTCGCCGTGCTTATGACCGTGTCTACTTCGTATGTGAGAATCCGTCTGAAAGAATGGATCCTCGTTTAAGAAGAAGAGCTGTGTGTATGCGATTGCGGCCCATGGCCAGCGGTACCGATTAACTTAATATTGATGTGCCTTTCTCGATCCGAGTCCTATAATTGCTGATTCTTTTTTTCTTTCTTTTTTGGCTTTTGTTTTTACTTCTACTGATACTCATTCCCCATTTCCTTTTCCTCTCATAGGCATTGGCTCGGAAATCGGCGATTAGCATTGACAAGCAAGCAAAGCCGCCGAACATAAACAGAAGATCTTTCACAGCAACACTAGGACAAAATGGTGGCCGCGCCGAAGCCCAAGATCAACGTCGGCACGACGGCCGACCCTATCGTCACACGCCTCGTCCAGGAGGATAAGGTGCCGTGGTACAAGAAGCGAAATCTTCGCCTCATGTATTTATGGCTCTTTTGCTGTTGCATGGGTGTCGAGATGACTTCGGGTTTCGATTCCCAGTTAATTAACACGCTGCAATTTTCTCCCAATTTCCACACCTGTATGAAATTCCCCTCTCGGCCGATTTGAACTGAGACTAGCGACACAATCCAGTGCAGAAGACTAATAGACTAACAATTTGGTGTTCTGCGTGGGTTCTTAGATTTCGGAAACGGACGTGTTGACGACGACGGCAAGCCTGCCATCGAACCGGGTCTGCTGGGCTTCGTCAACTCTTGCTACCAGCTCGGCTCCATTTTCGCGGTGCCCATCGCACCATGGTTTGCACAGCGCTACGGTCGTCGGTGGTCCATCATGATCGGTTCCCTCATCATGGTTGTCGGTGCGATTCTCCAAGGCTTCGCCCAGCACGGTATGTCAAACGCAGCTGATTGTTGAGAGCTTGTATTTTCGATTCTTTTGCGCCCTATTTCCCCCCCTCCCTGCTCGAGTCGGTCGCTAATACTCCCTTCTGTCGTATGCACAGTTGCCATGTACATCATCGCGCGCATGCTCTTGGGCGTCGGTATTCTCTTCTGCATCATCTCCGGTGCCGCTCTGATAGGAGAGCTTGGCCACCCCAAGGAGCGAGCCGTTCTGACATCACTCTTCAACTCGTCCTACTTCATCGGCCAGATTCTCGCCTCCGCCATTGCCATTGGCACCACCGAAATTCCCAGCAACTGGGCCTGGCGCCTTCCTTCTCTCCTGCAAATCTGCCCCTCCCTGCTCCAGATTGCTACCGTCTTGTATGTCCCAATTGATCGCTAAACCTGTCAACGATCGGAGTGTCTGCAGAGCCTTGCTAACAACAGTGCCAGCTTGTTGCCCGAGTCTCCTCGTTACCTTATTTCCCGCGATAGGGACGACGAGGCCGCTGCTATCCTAGTGAAGTACCATGCCGAGGACGACGAAAACTCCCTCCTCGTCAAGGCCGAAATCGCCCAGATCCGCGAAACGATCAAGACTGAGATGGAAGTGTCCAAGCAATCCTGGATGGAACTCCTCAGCACCGCTGGTATGCGCCGTCGTGTTCTGATCACCATCTTCATCGGTCTCTTCACTCAGCTCTCCGGCAACACGCTGCTCAGCTACTACTCGAATATCCTGTTCAACATGATGAACTACACCGAGCAGTCTCAGAAGACACGAATCAACGTCGCCAACGCCTGCTGGGGTCTTATCAACGGCACTTTGCTTGCCCTCATCATCCCGCGATTCAAGCGTAGGCATATGTATATGCTTTCGGCGAGCACCATGTTGCTCGTTTTCATTGCGATGACTGTCTCGCTCCAGAGGCTGGAAGTTGCTCGGGATGCCGGTCGGAAGGATGCAGCCTCTGGTGTCTCAGCTCTGTTCTGGTACTTTGCCTACTCACCCTGCTACAATATGGGCAACAACGCTCTGACGTACAGTGAGTTTCTCTTTTTTTCCCTTTTCCTTTTTTTTTTTTTTTTTTTTTTTTTTTTTTTAAATTATTTCTTTTTGCCATTACTCCCCAAACCCCATGCACTTCATCAGTCGAGTAGCATTTGCTAACCTTGGGACTTTAGCTTACCTGGTCGAGCTCTGGCCTTATGCCCAACGAAGCCGCGGTATTGGCGTTCAGCAAATTTTTGGCAAGCTCGCTGGTTTCTTCTCCACCAACGTCAACTCCATCGCCCTCAGCGCAATCGCCTGGAGATACCTTGCCATTTACTGTGGCTGGATCTTCTTCGAGCTTTGCATTGTCTTCTTCCTCTATCCGGAGACCAGCGGTCGTACGCTGGAAGAGCTTGCTTTCCGTAAGTTTCATGTCCTCTCTAGATTTCGTTGCCGGTCGCGTCTTTGTGCTAACTCCGCCACCTTTCAGTCTTCGAGGACAAGGAGTACAACGACAGGCTGGCCGCAGCTGTCGAGAAGCACATCCAATACGATTCGCCAAACGATACTGCCGATGGACAGCAGTTGAAGGAAAAGGAAAAGGAGTTGGTCTAGGGATAAGGATTGTTGATTTATTATTACCAGTGCCGATGCAAAGGAGGGGATAATCAATCTGTACCGACCTTTCAAGTGTGTTATTGCTGATTTTATATACCACGTCGTCTAGCAGAAGATGGGGAATTCCATAAAACACCTCTCTTTTGTTATGCTATCATCAGCAGGTCGTCTCTAACTGGAGTGAAATCTATCTTTCTCTTCCACGGTACATTGTCTTAGACTACAGCTGGCGTGTTGAATAGCGGGATTCGCTGGTCTAAAGTGCAGAACCTAGTGCTGCAGCGGCTACCAAACTTATCTGAGAGGGCAGGACTTTCCAACTTGAATTCTCAGTCCCAGAAGATTTTGCGTGGATTGGGGTACTCTACGCACCCCAGGTAGCTGTCGGTGAGCTGCCACCGCATCGCTCTCTGTTGTGCCGGCCTCCGGGAAGGGTGTGGCCAGAGGAATTGTAAAACGGGATGTCAGAGGCACCAAAGTAGGCCGTCATGCCACCAGATTCAAAGCCATTGGAAGTGTAGGTGCAGGTGCCAGTCGCGGCAGAGGATATCCAGTTAGAATACACTCTACGGTGCCGATTCGATCTACACGGTAAGATTAGCAGCCCGAAGGCAACGACGCAGTCTCCGAAGCTCACTTCGTTACCCATTTGGTGGGAAATCGGGATGCTGTGAGCAGGTTAGGCAGGTCGTTCTCAAGGCGCACAATATGCACTTATCATCAGAACTTTGTCTTCTTACTGCTTAGACTAATGGTAACTGTCGTAGGACACAGGTCGCCCGTCTCTCTCCTGGTTGGTCTAGGGCGTCATCAGACGTAAGGAGCCGCTTATATCTCCCCCAGTTCAGCACTTACGACAGTTTGGATATCTGCAACTTCACCACTGTCAAATTCTTCGGCGGGTTCTGGTACGATAATTGGAACCCAAGTTTTCTGCGGAGATATGGACCGCTTTTGTCACGTTCGTTGGTATGATTTACCAGTGCTTTTCACTCGAAATTCTGGAGTCGGGGAGAGGCCTAAGTCCACGATGGCAACAGCGACTCGCGCCATAAAGCCCAAGTTCCACAGATGGGACGTTGGACTCGTTGAAAGGCGGCGAATATCCTTGGGCTTACGGGTCTGTCCGAGTATTTGAGACAAGGAAAACCGTCAAAGAAGGTCAGGAAGAGAAACATATTCGTCTCCATTCTGGTTGTTGAGCTAACCCCTTGATGTGCAACTCAACACCCAGCTTCACAAGTCCTAGGCCCTGGAAAATCGCGTTCAACTTAGGGATGACTGAAGACAAAGAAAAGTGGACAAACCGAGTTTCTCGTGATAATTACTCAATTCATTGCTACACCCTAATCTGTCCAAGTATCTGTGGAGAGCAAGACATACCCGCGATGCTACGAAGGTATTACGGTTCCTAGAGGTAAACCTTCTCCCGCTCGGATCCAAATTTATTGAATCTCGTCGACATGCCTTGATTCATGGGGAATTGGCCAAATTGGCGCAAGGTCATTTGTCGGCGGGCCTCGACCGTGGTCGTTGGTCGGTGTCTGAGCTGGGGGCTGGAGTTGGGATGCTACAGGAAGCTGTCCATGCCAGCTTCGCCTTAGCACGCAAGGTTGGGCTTAGTAAAATTATTCCCTGTTGATGCTAGATTAATCTATCCCGGGCATTACCTCGGGTGCGAGTAAGTATAGATAAGTGTATAACGACTCTCCCTGGCATAATTATGAACTATTGAGCATCACTAATCTCCAAGAAGCTATTTCAGAGTGCAGCGATGCGTATGATTGGGACTACCGGCGGAGACCGTTAATCCCCAGCTGCTGAATAAACACTATAATGGAGCCTGACGTTTCAGGCAGCAACTAGGGAAAATATCGGTAATTTGGCCCGGATGATATTTACCCGGGAGGATATCGAGGGGTGGAGAGAGGGATGGAGATAGGGATGGAAATGGGGCTCTTGGTCATTGTTTTGATCGACGAAAAAGGATTCCACAAACACCCGTTTTTGAGACACTGTCGTTTTTAAATCAGCCTGTGACTCGATTTACTGGATACTCCATCCTGTGGGAAACAAATCATCGTTGACGGAACTACGGATTTACTCCTTGGCACGTGATACGCGCTCAATCCCTTGGAGTCTTGGAAAGAGGCTGCAAATATGTCCTACGTACTTCTCCAACTTAGCTTACAACATCCTTCATAGTTCCCGAATTCCATCGTCTACTTTGTGTTTTTATCCCAGCAAGCACCAGCAGAATGTCAGAAGAATCAATCCCTTCTTCCGAAAAGACATTGTTAAAACGTTCTGTTGGTTATCTCTTTCCAAAGTCACTAATCATCAGTGATGATGGAGAACACCCAGCGGCGCCCTAATTATGAGATCCCCCTCGATGATTGCCGCCCACTCTGCAAGCTAATGCAACACCAGATCGACCGACTTGTCGATGAGATGCCCGCGAAGGATACTAGTGCCAAGGCAGTCATTGTGCGATACAAACCACATCCAGAGTTGAAAATAAGCTTCCTCGACCGCTCGCACCCTGATGCAAGGAAGACGGGGTGGCCGTCGTTTATTACACCACGTTTGCTCGAAGAGATGCATGAGATGGCCGACGAACTTGCTGTAGCCTTCGAGAAAGGACTAATATTCCCGTCACCTGAGCAATATCTTCGGGGTCGTGTCCCGCACTCCCCGATCGCTGGATGGGGCAACTGGTTGGACAGCCTGGAAGACACACTCTGCTATCTCACATACCAGACGAAGCACAGCGGATACCTGCAGAATTGGATGGAAGGTTCAATTGAAAACAAGTATGTGCTCTTAATCTCCCCTTGTCTGTAAATTGACGTGATGGCTGATCCTACGGGACAAAAAGGCTTTTCCTTAGAGATGACTGGGAAGATAATATGAGCCACGGCTATCCACACTTTTCCCCTGGCTTGGGTTGGCGAACCAGGAGCATACTCAAAGCTCCAGCCAGCAGATTCCTGGAGGGCTTTATTTTTGATCATGTACCCGAAAAGCAGCCGGAGGAGGAAAGAACTAAGACCTGGAGGCGGTTTCATCATACAAACCCTACACCAAAGAGGACGCTTCTTCATAGTGAGCTAATCGCCGGATTTTCCCTCTTGAATCGGCTCATGTATTCGGATTTTCGACAGTCGTCTACCAAGTTCCCTGTTCGCGCTTTGATTACCAGCGAATCTTATCGCGAAGTCAGAGTTGTCGAGGTCAACCTTGTTGGCCCAAATCACATTTGTTTCTGCCTACACTTCCAGGAGGAGGTTTCAGATACGTGGTCCATCGATACGTGGCTTCGGTTGCTGAGTATTCTGCTGGGCCGCCCCACGAAAGCAGAATAACTAAGTGTGGGCATTGTGTTCTAAGATATGTGCTCTCTCCAGCTCTGTGCATATTTCGCGAGGGGCTGAGGGAAGGCTGGCACCTAAATGCGGGGTTGGGCGCATGTTCAGCACTTCCAGTACTTTGCATATTCTCCCCGGGACCTATTTATCTTTTTTTTTCTCTTTTAGTGATTCCTATCCTCTCGGTTCGTGGGGGGTCCATCTTTGCGCGCTTAGATATAAACATGAGACCTCCATCAACCTTCGAAGAATGGCTTGCTTTGACAAGGGAATGGCCCTCATTTCCCACGTACAAGCTATCCGACATTAATGGGAACCGAACTGGTCCGAGAGATAAATTAGTGTCCGGAAGCCGGTTTGAACTCTTTGAGTTCATGTTTCTTCGTGCTCTGTGGCCTGCATCAGACTCTGGACCCTTGGACCTTCAAGGCCTCCTATGCAAAGCTAGACTCTCAAGCAAGTCTGATTTGACCAAGGCGTCCAATAGATTGAAAAGTTTAGACTTTCTGAGTAAATCCGGACAGTCTTTCGATGTTCCGGAAATAAAGAGCGGCTTCCATGCAGCTAGTGTTCCAAAGCAGTCCAGCCAACCAAGTCTCCCGAGAACGCCGTCCCCGCCAACTGGGTCCCCAAGCAACAAAGCCCCCAAAAAAGAAAACACAAAGACTCGCGGGGGATTCCGCTATAGGGCCCGGGTCTCTTGGCACGCGTCCTAATGCGCTCCTTGGGCTAAAGAACCTCCTGGAAGCAATGCAAATTTCTTCTGATGATCAGGCTCAAGAGAGAGAGGCTGGTAGTGCTGACTTAACACGATCGCACTTGGAGCTGGCCGAATTTCATTCTGTTTGGTTGGCTTATAAAGCAATATTCCCCTTTATCAGTCAGTTGCGGCCGTCTAGCAGCGGCATGATCGGCTTAGATCTTAATAAGGATGTCCGGGCCAACATCTCCAGCCCAGTGGTCCCCAGAACTAGCTTTGCCGTTCCCCCGTCGCCTACTCGCCAAACTTTCCCGACAGTTGACGCAATATCCGGTATCTTAGCTGCACTTGGCATATCCAATACAGATCCAGAAAATTCTGACCCAGCATTGGATCTTCAGCCGCTGTCCCCGGACGAGCAGCTTATCGTCAAGTTTCTTGACACATTCATCGATGTTCTCGCTTACCACAGCTGCTCGCCATCATCGCTATGAAGAAGACCCAAGGTGAATGAAACCATCTCTTCGCCAGCTCGCATCCCCTTTCGATTTGGAAAGCCGGCAAGTAGGGATGCCTTGCAAAACAGGCAAGGATTTACAGCTTGCATTGATGGGTTTCCATCTCGGACTCTGCTCTATGAGCCTGAAGATTTTATCGCTATCTACGAGGTCAAAGCTAAAAGGCGGAGCGAGCTCTCAACGACACCGGTATGGCTGCAGGAGTCGGCCGAAATTGCGGCTTACCTCTATTACGTCCATATCCACAAACGCCGGCAAAAGTATGGGATTTTCCCTTCAGTTGCCCTTAGATTCCGATACCGTGCTAATCATATGATAGAATTAAACCAGTCGTCCTAATATCACAGGACTGCGATGAAATTTACGTCCAGATCGCTTTGTATACGAAGAGCTATGTGCAGTACATATCTAATCTAGACCAGAATGTTCTGCCACAGGATGGACGCCTTCATTCGAATGACATGTTGCGAATCCACAGCTTTGGGCCCTTTTTACTGCATCGCCCACATTTGATGCGGTATCTGTCAATTTCGATCCTTGCGCTGATTGCGGGTAATATGTGGGAAGGAGACGAAAGAGATGAAGAAGTAATCTGCGTCCGTTGTCTCGGAGAACTCAAAGCCGTATAGCATCCCAGAAATCGATTTCATCGACTACAACACGATTCTTTTCTAGAATACTTGCTCCAAGGCGAGGTGGAAATAATGTTAAGCAAGTTTAATCGAATTTGACATCCTGGAAGAAAATAATATCGGTTACAGATATCCGGGTTACAGAAAATAGGAATCCAGATTGAAGCAAGCTTTCAAGGGTTCTACTAAAACATATGAAGTATACAGAGACAGACAGAGAGAGAGAGGCATGCTTGGATGCAGCTGTAACATGATCTGAGGGTTTCTGGACGGGCCACTTGTCTTCCGGAATAATGGACTGTCATCGGTAGAAGCGAAGACTACCACAACAAGAGTCCTCTCGCTGTCCCCCTTTGTCTAATGCGCCCTTCGAACGGAGAGGCGAAGCCACTCCGCATTAAAGGGTGCCTTGCTCACCACCTTTTCCTGTAATTGGTGCCTCACAATCCACCCTCCTGCGACTTTAGACATTATTAGCAGAACAATACAGTAAACAGCAGGCGAGCTGCTTCAGCCAGGATGCATTCCAGAGACAGAGTCAAAATAGGCTGTGAAAAACCATTTTTGTTCTCATCTCCATCGGGCAACACGGGCATACTCGTATGCATCTTCTGAGAAGGTTGACCAACTGCTTGGTCTTCGGAGCGGACTATCATGAACCTTAGAACCCTCGAAGGGAACGCTATTCCCAACATATGGCAGATCAACAACTCCCGTGAATTTCCGGAGCGATGAGTCTGTAAACTCGATATAACCGCTCTCGGGGGTAGGAAATATTTGCCCCGTTCCGGTTTCTCGGCCACGAAGTGCAAGATAGAAGCGGCGCGACCGGCCCTTGGCAGATGCCTTTTTCCCAAGCTTCGGTGCTGCCGTCGCAGCCTTACCTCGCTTCTTAGATTTGGGTCCGACATCTTCATCTTCGTCACCGTTGCTTCTATACTGCGGAACCACTCTCTTCAGAGATGCCTTAGAATGTGAAAGGATCATTGTGCCTTCAAATATCCCAAAGCCAAAATCGGCATCAAAGCAATCCCGATTGGAACCGGGGCAGATATCCATGGTGAGGTCGTCCGCATTATCCCACCCATCACTAATAGCCTCACACTTGACGCGGTAAGAACCTAGGTATGAGGGATGGGAGACCTTAGACTGGCTCCGGCCGGGGGCGTTGGATGATGCCCTCGTGCTATTGCCTCCCACGCTTTTGACAGCGGTCTGACGACGTCCAGTCAGCAACTTCTTATCATTGTAGACCGTGCTACCATCATCATAGGATGCGTTTCCACCAACACGAACAGGACCTGGACAATTGGAATAGTCCACCCCTGGTCTTTCCCAGCCTGCGCTTTTCCGAGCGGTTTGTCGACTGTTCAATCGCTTCTTCGGATTATCGTACTCCAAACCTGAGGGAGATTCCTCATCGGGGCTCGGAGCCTGTTTTTTAGAAGCCGACTCGCAGTTTGACCTCCTTTTCCCGATGTACCCTATCGGGCGGTCTTTCCACTGTCGAGCTGCTTCTGAGCGAATTGGTATCCCTCCTCCCAGGCTTTGGCCTCCTTTTTCCAAGATGCGAGCTTAGGTTTGTAATCACGGCGCATCGATCGTTCGATATCGACAATGGACGCTGGAATCTTCTTACACTGGTGATAATATACCCCGGATAAGTTGGCTCTTGCGATACACCCAGTCAAGGTCAGAGAAGTTCGAACAGCACCAACCTTTCCACCTCGACGGACTCAAGAAGCAAGGCGCGCAGCTGGGCCACCGGTGCGGCTGCTGGGAATTCTATTCCATAGTAGCGCAATTGCGCCGCGAAGAAAGGTTTCTTGAATAGTTTTTTTAGCTTCCTCCTCGGCTGCCTTGCGGTCACGTTGGAGAAGGAGGCGCTCAGGCTTGAGAAGGTTGTGGAGGCGTTTACCATCCACGCGAGGATGGCCTGACACGCCCCATTCGTCCCCGCAGAGAGAGAATCCGTTTCGTTTAAGGACAGGTGGTTCGGGCCCTGTCGGCGCCGTCATCTCTTAAGCTTCGATAATTGGTTACCCTGGTGGTTGGCGTACGGGTAAAGAAATCCGATCGCGGCTCAAGATCTCGTGGATGGGAAAGGGTTGGATCAGAAAAGGGGCTTCCCCACGATCTTCACTCTTTCATCCCCCCCCAATTAAACAAGTCCATTATGAGGAGGAGACAAGGATCAAGAGTTATCAGATTCGAGCTAGCGCTTTTTGTGGAGTGACTATGAAGCATGTGTAGTTTACTAGTTGTCATCATCAGGGTATTTTTTGGCTTTTTACCTTCTTCGGAATTCATAAATCAGCGGTAGGCACCCATCCCCCTCATATATCCCAAGCTAGCACTCAGATAATAGCCCTTCGTTCGTTGCGATATAGAGTTTCACCGCCACATGCGTACCGCTCGTCTCAATTGGTTCCTATCCTGGGCGAGGACCTCACGACATAATGGGGAAGCCGTTCTTGAAACATTAATATTCGCCCCTACGCAGTCCGGAAACATACCATGAGAAGATATCCTACAATGAATACACACGCATCCAAATATTGGAGGAACTAATATCTCCCTCTTTAGCATTCCCCGGCATGGGTCTCATAACTAGTGAGACTCCTCCACATGCTGTCCAGGCAATTCAGTGAGCCCTAAAGTAAGAGGAAGAAGTTAGAAACCTGACGGTCCAGGAGGCGATGGACCAACGTCAACTTACAGCCGTCCTTCTCCTCGTTAATATAATCCTGGACTCTGCATTTGTTGGCTTCCGTGTACGCCTGCGTTTTGAGACCAGCACACGTAGGTCCAAAGCAGGCGCCGTCCATGGCCTTCTGCAGGGCATCATCTTTCCATCCGAACACGTAGTCACCGTGCTGGCCGTATCCGGTACTACGAAAAAAATACGTTAGAACATATACCAGATGTTGATTGATGGAGGGACTGCATACGCGTCTCCCATGCTCAGAACGAATGGTTGTGAGCCGTCCTCTGGCCAGAGCTCAGGGTCGTTAAACGGAGTAGTGTCCCAGACGATCTGTTCCTCGGCGCGTTAATTCCCGGAGCCCTAGAGCACGGTGAAGATGGGAGAAGGCCCGACGTACCTCGAGAGAAATCTGGGGAATCATGACTGGGTGACTGTCGGGGCATGTTCCGAATTGAGAGAAGGAAGTTGGCCCACTAGCGGGATAAGAAACATGATCCTGATGATTGACGCTGTCTAGATTCTTCCCATCCCAACAACTGAACGCATTTCCAGTTAGTGTCATCGACCTCAATTATGCAGGCAATTTTTCTAGTGTCTAACCCAAGGCAACTTACGTGGGGAAGTTAACTGTCGACCGGATACCACCAGCACAAGCATGGGGAGGTAGCTCTTCAAAATCGAGCTTCGAATCGGCACAAGGGGACATGACGTCGCCACCAAAGTTGGGGCCTGAGTAACAACGGAAACAACTTTGAGTCTTCCACCCGTTTCCATCCTTCTCGCGGCGCGCAGCATCACCGTAAAGCATGCGGAAACCCTGGAGAACGAATTAACGTGTGAACCTCCCACAGAATTTGAATAAACCAGCAGGCGCAGAGCCAGATATGCATACCGGCTGGAAGGCAGTCACTTTTCCAGCGCCGGGAGACATGTAGTAGACAGTCATTCCAGCATCGGCGCCATCCAAGAATCGGTTGGGGATCTGCTTCACTCGCATGTACGTGCCGTTACGGGCCTTGAAGTACATGTTGGCGGTCCAGTAGTTGGACAAGTCGTCGGCGAAGGTGCATGTTGTGCAAGTGGCAAGCTTGGAAATATCGGTTGAGGGCATGGATGCGTTAAAGGCGTTCTAGGAAGCGTGAGCACGGGACTCCACAGTTTACCATGTCTGGTGGATGTTGATATCACGAACCCCTCCAACGACTTGATGCATATGGGTGGACGGCGCCATGCCCGGGTTGACGAGCCTACGTAACAGTTTCGAAACGGTCAGCTGAACCATGGCTCTATACTAAGTATGGCTGTGAGCTTGTTCTTGGACCTACGGATCTAGACGCGTTATCACAACTTCGGAGCACCCGAATCGGATAAGACTGAATCCTCGACCTCCTCCGCCGCCCCCAGCTCCGGGCATCCCAAACTGGGGCGCCGCCTCGGCAACTATTGCAAACGCGAGAAGAGTGGACCAGATCATGGCGTATTCTTTTTACTCGTCTTGTCGACTATTGTTTCAGCTCGCGTGTTTGGGACGCAATTGGAGAAAGGAACCACGGGGCCAGGGTTGGCAGGACTCTACTCTTTAAGGAAGCCAATCGGCCCCGTCTTCCGAGTGGGAAAATGCCGGCATACCCCACATCGAATGGTGGCCGTTCGTAGTCAGTGGAGTTCATTTCGCTTGATTAGCAATATCTGTAGTGCCGTTTCAGCCGGAAGCGGACATCAAATGGCATGGGCTCCGAACCAGATTTTTGCCGACCCTGTTAAATTGCCACTGACGAAATGGAAGAGCGTGGTAGTGATGATTAACCAATGGTATTCCAGACAAACATGTGGTGTCCTACTTAATCGTTGATGAGAAATAGATATCACCGACTCTCAACGAGGTTATCCAGGCCGGGTGACTAGGATAAGGACATGGCAGCCCAGGGACATCGATGGACTCTGGTGTTGGACACGGCTCGACACCCTTGAACGCCAACCGTATCGCGTCCAATTGCACATGTGAACAATACAGTAGAGGTACGTCAAGGTACTATCCCTCAATACGTTTCAACCTCCTGCCTCGAGCTTGTTAGAAGGTAATAACGCTGACCTTGGGGTAAGCCACAACTTCGCCAGGGCTTGGATCTCAGGCCGTCTTTCAGCGGCGGGTGTTGGTTTGCCTAAACATGTCAGACAGATACGACATAATAGAAGAAATCGCGACCTTTCCACCAGAGATAACATAGCTTCCTGGCGCGCATTCTTTGTTTGGTGAAACTTAACACCGTTTACTTACGACATCAGAAAACGAAGTTAGGTTGGAATGATACTCGAATTGATCCCGAATTATTCTGCTATGTTGGGAAGATAATTAAGATAAGGGGAAGGAGGCTTGCTAAATTTTCAGAAACTCGAACTCTCCTAGCTACATGAACTCGATGCCATCTCTAACTATCCAACCTTAGGAACTCCCATCGATCCTGCATCTTCCC